>JAOTQW010000015.1:9761255-9774112 GCA_026260075.1 Sisor rabdophorus
TTGTAATGCCCTTGCTAATAAATAGCTTTATTAATTTTTACACTGCAAAACTATTATTATTATTATTACACTGTACAATTAAAAGTGTATAAACACCTTTTTGGTACACCCACATTAGTATATTGTACCCAAACTGTTGCAAGTTGGAAGCACACACTTGTCTGGAATGTCTTAGTATCTTCATTTATTCATTCATTTATTCATATATTCATCTTTTAGCTAGCTTATTTCCTGATTTGCAGTTACAGGCGAAAGGCCAAAAGGGCCTCACACACACTCGCACTCACTTGTATGGCCAATTTAGAATCACCATTGAACCTAATGTACAAGTTTTTGGACTGTGGAAAGAAAAGAGAACATGCAAACTCTGCACAGAGAGACCCCTTGCCCCGGAGCACGTCTTGCCCTGAAATCTGGCTGTGAGGCAACAGTGCTATCCACAGTCTACCGCACTTAGTATGTTATGACATAATATTATTCCTTTAATAAAACGAAACACTAGTTTGACAATGCCAAGCTTCACTAAGACGCGCTGTTTTCTGGTTGCAGTGCAAGATCTCGAATGTCCTACACAGATACCTGTCTCTGACTCAACACCACTGAACACCTTTAAGATAAATTTGGGTCTACAGCCCAATTTCTAAAGCCTCACCAGAAAAAATTGAAATTGTTCTGTAACCTGTATGTATGCGATAGCCAGGTGCCTATATATAAAAAAACACAATTCCATTAAACATAAATGTTTCTATACTTTTCATAAATAATTGAATCATTTCAAAGTCATTCATCAATGTACTGCCAAAAGATCAACTAGAGCAGATGAAGTAATTCGATTTGACTAGAGCTGGGTTAGAATCCTCTTTACCATGGTCTTGATGCCAGGCTGGACGATCTGCTAATGCAGGAGAGACCAAAGCGTAGAACGCAAACGCATGGATACTTGATTACCTGTGGTAGCTTTTTGTTTACATTTACAGCATGTGGCAGACACCCTTATCCAGAGCGACTTACAACTGAGCAATTGGGGGTTGAGGGCCTTGCACAGGATCCCACAGTGTTGGCTTGGTGGTGCTGGGAATAAAACCCCGGTCTTTCTGGTATCAGTCCAACACCTTAACCACCTTAACTCTTCCCTTGTTAAGTTACGTTGTATCGCTTTATCATATAGTATGTGAGAAATATTCTCAGAGATCTGCTGTAGTTTTTGAACCGTTGTTGACATTCTAATTTAGTTTAAAAGTTTTCGCATTACAGAAGTTTTGCATCAAGTTATTGATTTTGTTTGACTCCATTACAAAGGTTCTGATAACAATCTTCCTGTTCCTATTCTATTGTCATGCTGGACAAAAAATCATACTTAGTTAAAAAAATCTGTAGCTATTTTAAAGCTTTTCTTTGAATGTTATAATATGATTTGATATGACATTAAATATTGCTAATGTACAGAATTTTAGATCAACCCTGTGTCTGCATGTGTGTATATGTGTGTGTGTGTCTGTGTGTGTGGTAAAATACATTGCTCTTTGTTGAATACAATGTGATAAAGTGAAAACTATGCCAGAACACTAAAATCCAGGCTGACATGTCGATGTGAAAAATCCCAGCGGTCTTTCAGATTGCTCTTCGCCTTTCATGTTTTACACCGACTCCAGGAACACATGTTCAATTTACAAGTGCACTCCAAGTGTCGAACAGTTATTGTCCAGTTGCTATTAGTCATAACCTTTTAGGAGCCTGGTAAAAAAAAAAAAGAAAAAAAAAAGAGAGAGAAAAAACATTTTCTTGGAAATGCAGGATTGATTCTAAAATAAGGGATATGTTTATTTAATAGCTTTAAATGAATGTTAACAGGATGTGATACGAATTTGCAAATAACAGGAAGTTTTATTGTCAATTTGGTCAGATGATCACTAGAATGTGCAGGAAATAAGACATTTAGATAATTTTCAAAATCCAAATAAAAAATATGAATTATTATTATGATTATTTTGCTTCAGATCAAATCAGATAATAAATATTTAAAATCTTTAAATGATAAAAGACTCAATAAAACAATAAAAGTCTTAAACTTTTTTAAAACTTTTTGGCATGTTAAACAAACTGCTAAACATACTGCAAAACGTTCTCCTTAAAAATGCTTGAATGTTTTAGAAATTTTTTTTATGGCATAACCTTTTTCAAATATTTCAGAATGAATTTATTAGTAAAAACAATAAGAAATGTTAGCGATTTTCCAGGTTAAATCCTAACCATTTTTTTTCATCCAATGCAACATTTTATAGAATTCACCTTTACATGTTCCCAATTTTTTTCATATTATTTTCTACTAGTGTCCTTTGATTTAAAACCACTCCCCTGTGGGGAAACAAAAATCCAAAAGAAAGCATCTGTCTATTCTAAAAGAGGACGAGTTAGGAGATGAAACCTTTTTTTTCACCCACCACTTTAGGTTTATTACTCAAACTGTGAGAATTGTTTAGCTTGAACGCAATCAAAGCGCAGGTTGTAATTGATGGCCATAAACTGTCTAGACTGCACTCTTTTTTTCCCAACTTTCAGTGTTGTCAGTCTGGATGTGATAGATCTTTGCTTTTCTATGTCCTTCTGTGCTGAGGCATTTTTTCCATACCTTATTTTTTATATAACTGTTATAGCTGCTATTTTTTTTTATAGTTACGTAAAGATCAATAATTGTGAGCCATTAAATTGTAACATTACAGTCGATCCACAATTTAATAATTAAAAACAGGCACATTGTATCTTAGTGAAAATATAATCAATATATCAGGATTCGGGATTCAATCTGATCACATGGTACACACTTTTGGTAGGGGTTTACAGGCGGGACAGTTTAAAGTCATGTGAAATTCAATTATTGTGAAAATAAAAACAGATCGTTGATGCTGTGTATGAGTAAAAGTATTTTCATTTGAAGTGAAATGCGTTGGTCTATGCTCATCTTTGGTGGGTCCTGAGGAGTAAGCTCAGGAGTAAGGTGTTGGACTGCTCATCGAGAGTATTGTGGGTTTGATTCCCAGCACCAAAATCTAAGATATAAGATTAATATTTAGATAATATATAAGATTATATATATAGTGAAAATATCAAATTGCTTAAGAAACTAAGATTTAGTTTTGCTTATACCAGATGGTGGAAGGGCTTCTGCTCCTTCTTACTTCCTATCTCAATAGACTTTAGGGCCATCAATCTACTTTGTGATAGTGTAAGACATAAACAATTGACAGAGAGAGATGTATTGGTAATGGCTGGGCCGTCTATTGAGCAAAGGCAGTAAATTCCTTCTCACTCCCTGAGCACTTACCACTCTCTCTCTCTCTCTCTCTCTCTCTCTCTCTCTCTCTCTCTCTTTTAGGCATTATGCAAACGTGAGCGGGGGTTCCAGGATTAAAATGCCTATCCATTTTAAAACAGAAATTGATTTAAATAGCGAAAGACGAGCCATTTGCTGCAGTACGTCACATGAAACATTATCAAGGATTAGTTTTTTTGCAGGTTTGAACTGCTCATCTAGAATATTCTATTATTTAAATCTATTATATTTACCAATATATTACTCTATACATAATTATATCCTATAGTCATGAAGACCTTTGGTCAAAGTCCATTGTTTGCTATAGAGTACTATGAACTAAACATTAGCCTCCATATTTGATCTTGTTGGGACGCGTGATAAGGATACTGTGATGATCAATGCATCGCTTGTAGATTATTTGAACTCGTAATAAACCGTGTAAGGTCCCATGTTCCATGTTTCATTCTCGAAATGTGATATAAGTAAAGTCCTCTAAATTTTTTTGACTCGCCTTTTTGGAGATTTGTGTTGACTCCACCAGCTTCAACTTTGTTTTTCATATTTAAATTGAAGGATGATGTGACGCACACAACAATTTGACTTTGACTGTAAGATAACAAACATTTGACTCGAGACTGTAAAACCAAACTCAATTTTGCCTTCATAAAAGCCTAATTTTTTTATATGGATGAGAAGAGAGGGAAAAAAGAGAGATGAAACGATAGAGGAAGAGAGAAAGAGAGATAAAGGAAAAGACTAATTTAATGATCCTGCTTAAATATTCATTCATCTTCTATACCTGCTTATTCCCTAACTCGGGGTCACAGGGGTCTTCTGGAGCCTATCATAGAGCAAAGATCACAGGGTCACACACACACACACACACTAAGTATATAAATATAATATCAAAATAAGATGTGTTAAAAATGTATGAATTTCTAAATGTGCTACATATATTAATCTATTTGAATAAATAATTTAAATATATAATATAAATATATATTATATTTTATATATGATATATAAATATATATTTAGATATAAATAATAACTATAAAGTATGATCTTTCTATGATGGATTTCTCATCCATCCCCTCACCGCTTTCTCTCTCCGCCTTTCGAACACGCCCCCTTTGCTCTGATTGGTTCCTTCCCGGTTCTACTCCCGCCTTCGTATCGCGTTCTGCTTTCCTCATCAATGAAGCCTATTTGAATAATCTGCAAGCACTTGGACTAGAGCCAATCAGCTGTCAGGGCACCATGATAAATCGCAATGCATTATTGATAATAATAATTACTTTGACATGCGCATTTCTACTTGAAGGGCTAATTTCGGCCGACCCGGAGAATTTACTAAGGCGAAGAAGTAAAGCGTGTTACTCTTTGCCCCGGATGGTGGAGTAGGCTGCCATGTCGCGACGCAAGCAGTCCAAACCGCAGCACATCAACTCGGAAGAACCCAATTCATCAGAAAATGGTAAGAGATTTAATAATAATATTAATAAAAAAAATCATTTTTAATTAAAAAAAGTTTGTAGCCTGTTTTCATAGTCCAAAAATGTTGTAAAGTTTCAATTTATCGCGCGCAAGTTGGCAGTAATTAAAAGGGATCAATTTTGATTTGTTATTAACAAATGGCGTAATATTATCATTTATTATAATAATCAATTATTTTTATTCTCTGACAAAAAATCCAACTGTTGAATGACCGCATCCGTCGTGTTCTGTGTTTAGTCCGCATTAAACCTTTATTTAATTACAGATTTATTCGTATCCTCTAAGTCTGATGTTAATATTGACTTTTGCGGTTGGTAACATTTTCATGTGCATAAATTAAACCTCGAGCGATTTTATTTTATTATTTTATTACTGTTACTCAACAGTTTTTAATAAATCAGAAACTTATTATTCTATCCAGGCTGTGCAGTGACGCTCGTGTGCTCAATTAAGAGAACGTTCTAGTCTACTAATGAATCCAGGCGTTATAATAACAATAATAATTATGATTTATTATTTATTAATTGTACTGTAGATTATATATTTAATTGTAATATTAAAGCTAAATATGCGATGATTAAAACAAAGACAATCAATTTTTTTTTTCTAGATGAAACTTGATTCCAGGAACAAACTGGTCACAAAAGCAATAAACCCCCCACCTCAGTTAAAATGCATGAGTTTCTTAAAGCTTCATATGGAGATTGGGGGATGGGGGCAAGAGTATTTGTGGAGGTGGGGGTCAATAGCTGTTCTCGTATGTAAACTGTAGCACCACTGCATGATCTCTGGCCAGGTTGACCCCTTTACATGCGCCTTTAACCGACTCCGAATACCAAAAAAATTGACAAAGAAATCACACAAGTTGTTGTCTTAAACTTTTTCCTTGGATATTTTATATTCGTTGTTCATCTCCAAGCACGATGTGAAGTTTCTTAACTTTTGCAATATTGTTTAATTTTAGATTCATTTAACCCAAAAGCTGTATTTTTTAAGTTTTGCTCAGCGCGCCCCCTTGTGGCGAGTTGGTTTCTGTATTTTTCATCCTGCTCAAAAGAAGTTGTGCAGCAATTAATTTCAAATAAATATTTGGATATTAATATCTATAATGTATTTTTTCATACAAACGACACAATGTCCATTTTTTACTTTGATATTTTTTATAAATACAGGCTCTAAAAATTTACCCTTTTTATTAATTACCCCTTCATCAGTTTCTCACGTTGATTTATTTAAACACAAATGTGTGTTTCTGACTTTTGTAACGCACCACCTTGTGTGGGATTTTTTTTTATGGACAATAAAATACGGGATGCCTGGTGCGCAATAAACGTGCTTTATTCAGTTTTGGTGCTGGAATGTTAATGGTTTCTTTTTTTCATGCAAAACACAATTTTTCAGGCATCAAACTGGCCAAAAATGGTCTGAGAAAGAAAAAAAAGTTAAAACATTGCCAGATTTTACAATATTCATAAGCTAACTAGGTGTTTAAACAGTTAACACATTAAACAAGTTTTAATGTAATGCAACCTGCTTACAATAGAAATATTCTTTTATACAATGATTTAATGCTGGATCACATTTACTTTAGACATGGAATAATTGTATATAATTAAAGAGGTTTATTTTATTCAGCTTGGCTTTTGGCTAAAGCATATGATTTTAATCCAAGTATTTAAGTCAAAAAAACATACAATTTGTTATTAACACTTTTTGCTGCGGTGTGTTTTGCAGGGGTTCTACAAGATGCCCATGCAGAGGACGGAAATGAAATCAAAAGGTGCCGACTGGAGGAAACAAAAGTCTGTGAAAAATGCTGTGCCGAGTTCTTTGATGAAACGGAGTTTCTCGAACACGAAAGAAACTGCACTAAAAGTCAACAGGTTGTCATTATGAAGGACGGGGAGGAGGGGGAAATGCAGCTCGAATTCTCTCAGCGCTCTCCTGAATTTCAAAGCGACCACAGCGATGGACGGTCTAGCAGTAATTCTCAGTCAAAGCACAGCTTTGACTCAGCAGACACCACTGAGGATGCATTAAATCTAAACGGTGATAATGACTCGAAACAATCCCTGGACAATATGTCCAACAACCTCGACGTCGGCTACATAAATTCTTCCAAACTGCAAGACTCTAATGTTACTCTTGAGGCCATGCCTGCCACTCGAGTAGCTGTAACGCAGCATTCAGCTAGTTTGACTAACCAAAAGTGTCCCTCCCCATCCTCACAAGATGCCGTTCATGCGATCCCCATGATCCTCGAGCAGCTTGTTAGTCTTCAGCAACAACAACTGCAGCAGATTCAACTGACTGAACAGATTCGAATTCAAGTAGCCATGATGACTTCTCAGAACATCCAGTCTGCTATGGGAGCCAGTGTGGATCCACTCAAGGCTCTTGGTGCACATCTTTCCCAGCAGCTCTCAGCTGCTGCTGCACTGATTGGAAAGCGTACAGGCACACAGAGTTTGTCTTTGGAAGCTCTGAAACAAGGTAAATTAGCCCAGTCTGATAGCATAACCTCGTCACACGCTGGTGGTGTTGGCCCGATCTCCCTAAAGACTGATACAATCAAAGGGCTCCCGGATATAACCAACAGACTTCCGGCTTTACTTCCTCAATCACCAGCGGTAATGTCGTTCCAGAGCCCGTTTACCAACCTTGCTGCAAATCTAGACTCCAAAAAAGTCAAAAACAAAATGCACGGCATAACCGATTTAAAAAATGGTGGGGGTGAGCAGATGTACAAGCATAAATGCAAGTTTTGTGGAAAGACCTTCGGAAATGACAGCGCCTTACAGATTCATCTACGCTCGCACACCGGCGAAAGACCGTTTAAATGTAACATTTGTGGAAACCGTTTCACAACTAAAGGAAACCTTAAGGTGCATTTCCAGAGGCACAAAGAAAAATACCCACACATTAAAATGAATCCACATCCTGTACCAGAGCATCTAGACAACATTCCCACAAATAACGGCATTCCCTATGGCATGTCTGTGCCCCTCGAGGAATCCAATCTTGTAGACAGCAAACCAGCGCTGGGACTCCCAGCCACAGGTATCCACTCATCTGCGGTCCAGGGATACAAGCCATCGTTCGATGTCCCAGTGACTGGGGAGCTCTACACACAAAGACCTTCCTCATCAGGCAGTGATGGTGCATCCATTTCGTCAGGCATGTTTAATAACGAAGGAATGGAACCGTGTAAAGAATCTTCTGATCCGCTAGGTAGCCTGCAGCAGATAAATGGTAACGGTGCCCTGGGTGAGAATGGGTCTGGCACAGCCAAGCTTCAGCAAATGGTAGATGGCCTTGAGAAGAGGACCAATGACCCGAATGAGTGCCTAATCTGCCACAGAATCTTGAGCTGTCAAAGTTCCCTTAAGATGCATTACCGTACACACACTGGTGAGCGGCCCTACAAATGCAAGATATGCGGAAGGGCCTTTTCTACCAAGGGCAACCTTAAGGCCCACTACGGCGTGCACCGGTCAAACACTCCTCTTAAAATGCAACACTCCTGCCCAATTTGCCAAAAAAAGTTTACAAATGCTGTTGTGCTACAACAGCACATTCGAATGCACATGGGCGGTCAAATTCCCAACACCCCATTGCCCGAGAACCAATATGAGGGCCCCGAAATGATGGATTCCAGTTTGACTGATAAGAACATTGATGAAAGTGGGCTTGAGGAGAGCATGGAGGAACAAGATGTGGATTTTGACAATCAAGAGAATCCAAACGGTTCTGAGCCCACGCCTGTGCATGCTGCCAAGGCGGATCAGCCATTCAACGGCTCCGCGGCCATGTTCACTGGAATCACTGCTCTAGAGAACCATATGAAAAGCCTCACGTCTGCCCTAAACTTGCAGCGACAGAGCAGCACTGCATCAGAGAGCGATAGTGGGCCCAAAGAGTCGCCGTCCTTAGCTGGAGAGCTGGAGTACAAGAGTGGACGCAGTCCGGTGGTATCGGATTCTGCTTCGTTTCACTCCTCCTCTCCAGTGGATAGACAGATGGAAAATGCACAGATGCCAAAATCTCCAGAATCTGTAAACCCAGAAGATTTGAACAGTGGACCTGCCAGGGCAGAGGCAGATGAACCACAGGAGTTTAGTGAAACGAACGGAGCCCTGGATTTGACTTCCAGTTTTAGTACAAAGTTCATCAAAGAAGAGCCTGGTCTGTCATTTACCAATGGAGACTATTGTAAGTAGATATCCTGCAACTTTTATTTAATGCATTTAAAAACTATTGTATAAATGCAATAAAGCTAAGATAGGGATGGGGAATCACTTTGTTAAAGAAGTCTTTGCTTTACAGCTGCTGGACATATGCCATTCCTGAGGGTCCCCCCAAGCCTGGTTAAGTTGGAAATGCAAATGCCTTTAGAGAATCCAGTTGGTGCCAATAATCAGCTGGGTTCACAGCCATCGCAGGCGACAGGCACTCCACCGACCAGCTCAAGTGCTCCTCGCCGCTCAGCAAAGCAACACCTGTGTAACGCGTGTGGCAAGGTCTTTTCCTCGGCTAGTGCGCTGCAAATTCATGAACGTACACACACTGGCGAGAAACCCTTTGCTTGTACTATTTGTGGTAGAGCTTTTACAACAAAAGGAAACCTTAAGGTAACTTGTAATTGCAGTAGCCATAGTTTTTTTTTTTTTGTAAACGTGAATCCATAAGCTTTATTGCTGATATGTTTATTCTCACCCCCCACAGGTCCATGTTGGAACCCACATGTGGAATAATTCAGCAAGGCGTGGTCAGCGTTTGTCTCTGGAAAACCCTATGGCTTTGATGGCCATGGGTGCTGAGTCCAAGATGATTCCGGAGATGTTGCAGCCTCCTAAAGATCTAATCCCCTCGCCGATGAACTTTGACCCATCGGTATGGAATCAGTATGCTGCTGCTTTCTCAAACGGGTTGGCCATGAAAGCCAACGAAATTTCTGTCATCCAAAATGGAGGAATCCCACTTCCTGGAAGCCTTGCCGGAGGCCCTTTGGTTGGCTCTACGGGAAGCTTGATGAAGATGGACTCGCATTCGGGTATTCCGGGTACAGTTGCTGAATTGGAAAAGAGTGGTACGGAGAGTGTCGTCAAGTCACAGTTTTCCCATTTTATGGAGGAGGGAAAAGTCAATTAAAACGACTGGGTTCTCGGTCCTCTCCAACATTTCAGTAGGCACAATGAAACTGTTCTTTTTTGTGTTGCTTAATTTTTATATATATATATTTTTTGTGGTGCTTTTGCAAAGTTGTATAAAACATGCTAATCCTAGCAACACTTTGATTCGTGGACTTCAAATGAAAAATTGATGTAACTACTGTAGTTAATGCTGTTTCGTTTTCTCTAATATATGCGGGTATTTTGTCAGTAATGTTTTCTAGAAATTGAATGTAAGTTTTACTTGAAACTATCTTTCTTCCAAAACTGTCCTGGTGAGACTTCGCTGTATAAACTATGGTTTTACCAGATCCACTAGTAAATCCGACGTAGGCTACAATCGTTACAATCTCTGCCATTTATTTCCGAGTTGCATTCTTGGGATTAGTTCACTAATCCGAGGCAGTGTGGAATGGTTTGCTGAAGTTCTTGTTAGTTTCAAACCTGCCTGTTGAAGTGACCGAAGACCAGATTTCATATTAACTTATTCTGTTGAACTGCAGTGTAGCATCTATCTGCTTGACCAAAAATGTAATTTAAGTGCCTCTATGTGGTGCCTGTTTTTAAAAAAAATAAAAATAAAAAAAAATAAAACAAAAGCACCACAATGTTATAATGAAGGTTCTTTTGCTTATGACCAAATTGTACTATACTTTTACATGTAGATATAGAGTATTGTTTCCACGATAAGCATTTAATGTGGCATTTGGGCCTTTTTTTTTCTCCTCTTCCCCTCATCAGTGGAACAAACAATCCTTTATATGAAAACTTTTTGTAAGGGCCAGTACGACGCTGAAATCCCTGCACTTTATTTCTATAAACGTGGCTAAGAATAAAATTTTAACTACATCTTTTGACCAGGGAGCTTTTTTTTTCTTCTCCCCGTTTCCTCTTCTTGCCTCTCTTCTGCACAGAATTTTCTGCTATCTGTATATGCTGCATTGACTGTCTGGTTGAAAAGTGGTTGCTGTATTTTGTGTATCAATGGGAACCAATTTAGTTACTGCTTCGGTCATGTTTACCACCATTTTTTCCGCCTTTTTAAAGCTTTTTGTATGCTGTAATGTGGGTCAAACATCTACCTCAATTTGATGCCTTTCTTACTTTTATTCCCACTTTACTGACCATAATACATTTTTTTCCTCCCCCTGTCAAGTGCTCTGATGTTAAAAGGTGATGTTAATCGTTAGTCTTTCCAAAACCTGCTGATTTATTTCTTTCACCCCCCTTATTATTATTTTTTTTAAAGCAATGAATGTATCACTGGACACTTTGCACAACTCTTGCTCTGGGAATAGAACAAGGTGCCCTCAGAAAAGACTTCTTGTCCTTTTTTTTTTTTTTATTTTTAAACTCCACTCTCCCCCAAACATTTTGGGTTACCAGGTTGTGCCTTTGTGTTTTTTGGACTGCAAAAAGGTGTAGTTTGTCTTCTCTTTCTCACAGCGGGGTCTTTCATTCTTTAAATGCTGAGTCGTTTTGTGTAGCCCCTGAATATTTTTTGTAAATGTTTGCTCCCCCTTTT
The DNA here is from genome assembly GCA_026260075.1 of Sisor rabdophorus. Taxonomy (NCBI): domain Eukaryota; kingdom Metazoa; phylum Chordata; class Actinopteri; order Siluriformes; family Sisoridae; genus Sisor; species Sisor rabdophorus. Next base: position 9,772,762 of record JAOTQW010000015.1, read on the forward strand.
TTTTTTGTTCTCTTTATATTTTGGAAAATAAAAAAAAAACTTTCCAACTGAGTCGTTTGAACTTTATAATTGGTGACTGTATCTGAATTGTAAAGAAACCAGGGGAAGTGGTAGTGCAGTGGTTTAAGGTATACTACCGGTCCAAACCCAGACTTCAATTACTAGCGTGCCATCACTGCTGGGCCCTTGGGTAAGGCCCTTAACCTTTTTAATAGCTAAATTGTATAAAGGGGAATAATTTAAATTGATACGGATGCCAAATCCTGCAAATATAAACAGTTAATTCGTTTGCTGGACGTCCCAGAACTATTGAATAGGTTTGTTTTTTATCTGATGATGCGGATGTGTCAACTCTTTCCCCAGTCCTTTGGTACAGCTTTATTCCTCAGTACACTCGGCGCTCTGACAGCTCAATCCGCTGATCGCTTCCGCCCCGACTGGGAGACACGCCTGGGCTGATTTCACCACCGATTTCAGCCCGTTATGGCCGGATTGACGGACAATATTCCTTTGCAGCCGGTACGGCACAAAAAACGCCACGACAACAAACCTAGAATCGGGTAAGAGAAGAGAAGCGTTCAAATGGCGACTTTTAAACACGCGAATTTGTTTGTTATCGAGGTTAGTTGTTAGCCTGCTAGCTTGAGTGCTAGTAGGCAAATAAAACGTCTGGGAATATTTTTGATCATTTTCAACTTGTTTATTTTTTCTAAACATTTGCAAAAAGAGACGTTAAATAAATGCAAGAAATTTCTTCATTCTGACAATCGACAATTAAACGATACAATGGACGCACTTTGTTACATCCTTGTTCCGGGTCTGGTTGGTACGTGCAGGTGCATGTTATTGTCACGATTAAAATGTGAAAAAAAACCCCATGACTGATATTTAATTCTTTTTTTGTTTTGTAAATGAAATGTATTCATGAAAAGCTTTAGTTTTGTTTAAAGCTGTAACTATGCATTCGTCTTATTAAGGCATATTGGCTTTATTTTATGCTATTTTATCGCTTATGCTATTTTTTGTTTCTGCAGTCGCTGATTCGAAGCTGTGGCATTTATTACAAATCATCATAACAGACAATTTTTCATTCGTTCATCTACTTTATTTATTCATTTATTTTCTATACCCTCGTATTCTCGTGATCATGGGGGGTCTGATAGAGCCTATTCCATCGCACAAAGGGCGAGAGGCAGAGGCACACCCTGGACAGGTTGGCAGTCCATCGCAGGGCCACACATAGATAAACAACCTCTTAAAACTGCCATGGACAATATAAAATCAACCTAATGTACATGTTTTTGGATTGTGGGAAGAAACCGTACTACACGGAGTAAACCCACGTGCAAAC
>JAOTQW010000015.1:9782538-9795909 GCA_026260075.1 Sisor rabdophorus
GTGTGTGTGTGTGTGTGTATGCCTGTATGTGGCCCACTGATGGGCTGGCAACCTGTCAAGTGTGTACCCTTGCCTTTCTCCTAATGACAGCTAGGATAGACTTCCACAGATCTCCATGATTAGGAATAAGCGGGTACAGACAAGAGATGGTCTGTCTGTCTGTCTGTCTCTATGTATGTGTGTATGTGTGTATGTGTGTATGTATGTATGTATGTGTATGTGTGTGTATGTATGTATGTATGTATGTATGTATGTGTGTATGTATGTATGTGTGTATGTATGTGTGTGTGTATGTATGTGAGTATGTATGTATGTATGTACATTTACAGCATTTAGCAGACGCTCTTATCCAGAGCGAGTATGTATGTATATATGTAGGTCTCTCTTTTCAAGAAATACAGCATTCGATTATAAATTATAAAAAATAAAATTATCCCCCAAACTCTGGAATTACACAATAAATAAATAAAAATAAAACCATGATTATTTCATAACAACAGGTTGAATGTTACCCAGACAACCGTACGGTTAAAATAAATTCACATATCATTTTTTTGTAAAGAAATGACAAATATTACAGCACAATACAATGACCTGATTGGATCCCCCCAATGCACTCAACCCGTATATGTGTACATGCTAATGTCTTGCATATGCTTTGTATGAGGTCCCTCTACAGGTTAAAGGTTATTGACCTTTTCCAAACAATTTTCGTCATTAATTCGGAGCGGAGCAAGAGAGCTTTCTGCCCACTTCCAAACTCTTGTAAAGACTCATAGGAGGGTATTGTTAAGAAGTAAACGGAAACCTAGAGGTCTGGCAAATCTCAACAGAAACTCTTTAACTGAAACTGAATATGAACCCATAAATATCCATACGTGTAATCTTTAAAAAAAAAAAATTTAATCTCAAATAAAAACCAAAAATTAATCTAACTCACGTCTGGAAAGATATCTTTTATGCTCATGTCCATGTCATTTTACATCGTCTAGAAATATTTTCCAACATCTCCATCCACAGACAATTTTTTTTTCTTATTCCAGGAACCATGAAGGTGAAAAGTAGTGGCATCCAGGTTGGAGATCTTATCATCGTTGAAAAGGTTAGTGTGTTAATCGGCCCAGTCTTGGTAAAGCTTTGAGCCTAATGGCATCTCATCCTCATGAATGCCTGAGCTGCTTTCTTTTCTTTACTAGATTTGTAACTAGACTCCCAAGCCAAACATTGCTGTGAAACATTTATTTTTGTAATTAATAAAACATATCATTAGACAAATCGATAGTTCAAAATGTGCAAATATTTAATGGCAAGAGTATTGTTTCCTTGATCAAGTGAGAATGGGTCTTTATTAAAAGTGTCATTTGCGTTTATTGAGTTCTTTAAATGACTAATTCACCTAGCCTGAGGCCAGTGGTTACTCGATTAGCAATGCTTTGTCAGTCCTCGCTGGTATTGTGCGTCGCCTTTTGTTAAGTGGTTGTCTTTTTGTCCTGCGGTCTGCGACTATTTGTAAGGAAATGTGGTTGGAAGTTTCAACCGGAACGCCTAACACTAGATAAACTCTAGAACTGCTGTCGTCAATCAACATTTATCATGCATTAAATTCAAATGAGGACTTCATCAGATTATTACTGTTTATAAGGTAACTGGTATACAGGGAGAGATGTATTCCAACCAGGAAACGATTTCATATTGTCATGACAATTTTCCGACATGTAGCTTGGTTAAATCTTACATGGTGGTGTTACTATAGCGCTTGCCTATGAACCCCACCGCACACGGCCTGAGGTGCAATCTGGCTGTCAGTAAAATGTTTTTCTTCCTGACTAGATCAATGATGGATCGGGCTGCACGATATATCGCTTCAGCACCGACGTTGCAATGTGTGCATCTGCAATAGTCACATGACAGAATGTGTAATATTACATAGGGATTATAATAATTGCACTACAGTTTACAACATGTGATTTGTGGATTAATAATAGAGTAAGAAATAATGTAGGTAATTAAGAATGTTTTTGTATCTGTATCTGCTGCAGCGTGGTAGCACAGTCGCCTCACAACAACAAAGTCCTGGGTTCGAAATCCCTTCACGGGGTCTTTCTGCGCGGAGTTTGCTTGTTTTCCCCACGCTTGCATAGTTTTCCTCTTTCCTTTTCACTCACTTGCCCATAGGAGTGAGTGTGCGTGCATATGGTTGCGTGTCTGTATGTGGCCCTGCGATGGACTGGCAACCTGTCCAGGCAGTGTATCCTTGTCTCTCGTCCTATGTGCGCTGGGATAGGCTTCAGAAGTCCCCTGTGACACCAAATTAGGGAATAAGCAGGTGTAGAAGATGAATGAATAAGTTTTTGTACCTGAATCTCCAAAATATTGCAGGTTCTTTTTTTCAGCATTGTGCATTGAAACCGAGCAAAAGTGCAAAAGCAGACACCAATAGTACTCATTTACCTGATAAAAAAGCATCAAATCATTTTGTTAATGATGCAAATGTGACTTTAGACACACAGGCTGCATTTACTCTGCACATATCAAGAAACCAAATTCCAATTCCCCCCCCCCCAATTTGGCATAGATTAGATTTGACAGTGTGAGCAGAAAAAAGCACATTGATTCGTATATTTTTCCGATCGGATTCAGGTCTCATTCGTATTTAATAAATAAATCAGATATGAATCGCATATGTGCATTAATGTGTGCAGTGTAAGCAAACAGATCAGATATTCACCTGATAAGATATCACTGAATAAGCAACTATGGCACATGACCACCAAGAGCGATATATAATAACTTGGCACAACTGTGCATTTCGATATTTATTAACTTGGTTCATTGTAACAAATGTGTGAAACCCAATTCAAAATCAGGGGCAATTTTAACAATCCATGGTTAACTTTTTTTCTATTGGCTGATCGGAAACACACACAAAATATATATAAATATATACACTGATCAACACCGGAACCAAGACCGGCTATTTTCCCGAGTCACGTACCTTTGTGTGACGAGACAAGCACATGTGTATGTGGTTTAAACAAATTGAGGTATTTAGTTTCGTCTGGAATGTGTCCCAGGCCACCTCCCGAAGTGAGATTGACCATGAGATTCACAGGTGTACACAGCACCTTAGTTATAAGGTGGTGATGATAATACAAAATATTTTAATGCAAAAAATTGATAATGCAAACAATGGCTGAACTGAGCAACATACGTTACCATCATTTTTGTATAATCAAAATGGTTTGAGGGTGGATTTGAGTATTTAATCGTTCATTCATTCTTTTTTTCCCTAACTAAGGGTCACAGGTGTCTGCTGAAGCCTATCCCATAGGCCGAAAGACAGGGGTACACCCTGGACAGGTTGCCAGTCCATTACAGGGCCGCACATAGACGAACAAACACTCACTACTATGGGTTGTAAAAACTGGAGAACCCAGATTAAACCCACACAAGCATGGAAAGAACATTCAAAAACTTATGTACAGACCACTTGCCAGGAATCAAACCAGGGACCTTCTATCTGTGAGGCGACCGTGCTAACCACTACACCACCGTGCTGCCTTTTACAATGTAACTGATTTATGTAAATACTACAACAACTTTTCTATACTACATTATTTAATCTAGTAATTATAAAACATTAGTCGTAGATTTAGTTTAAACAATAAAATTAATAATGTCATTTTTTAATATATGTAAAAAAAATTATAAATATTTCTGATCCTTTATTTCTATTGCAGAGTAACAAACTAGCTTGGCGTACATGATAATGTAAAGTTTCAGCATTGTTTTGCCTATTTATTTTCGGAGCAGCTAAAAAAATCGATCGGATTTTGTTTATTGATTCAGAAACCATTCATATCTATTTCTTAAAGGAATGGGAAAAAATTTATCTGTTTACATAAAATTAATTAATCATGATTGTTCTGTATAAAAGTTTACACACCCCGGGCTCTCACTGTACGCGTCCCTAAGTTGTCCTCAATGTTAAAAGAACTTTAAAATCCTATATTATTTGTTAGAAGTTAGAGTTAGAGTAAAATTTACAAAATAAGGCTAAATAACATATAATGTCCAAAACCTTTTTGGAACCAAAGGATTTTTATAAAGAATTGCCTTCAAATAACTTACAAGATTAAGAATCAAGGTGATGTACAGTTTTTAAAATTAACCATGTTTGAAAATTTGTCAGAATTATGTGAAAAGAAATTAATTAATTAATTAATTATATATATATATATATATATAATTTATACAATGTATAACATTTTATTGTACATTTATATAATTTCTACATTTATAACATTGTGTAGTTTTGACTATAGAAGGTTGCTATGTGTGTTTTTGGAAACCTTCATTTCCACTTCACTCTAGAACCAACGAGTTCCGGCTGACATGATCTTCTTACGGACCTCTGAAAAGAACGGTAAACATTTGTCACCTCCTTCTAGTCTTGTCTTTAGTTAGACTTTAAAGGTGGCTTGGTTGGAAAGACAGACATACATACGGCCATTCCGTGTCTGAAACTTGTTGCGTGGCTTTGTCACGCTATGGATTTCGCATCTTGCTTTTAAAAAGCTTTTGTCTGCTCAGCTTGTTATGGCATGAAATAATCAAATCTCATCTTGACTGAGATTTCTTTTGTCTTTCAAATTGCCAAGGCAGTTGGTGAGGAAAATCAAGACATGCAAAGCAACTCAGAAAATCGAAGGAATACCCAAAACAAACAAATGCAAAGGGCAGAAGGACAGGGTATCATCTGAATAAACAAATGAACACAAGATTGAAATTTGTCGCATGCTAGGCAGACTGTTGTTATTTCTAAAATGTTCTCAACTGCAAGGTCATCTGGTTCAACAGGGTTTAAAAAGGTCAAAGGCGTAACCTTTAACCAGAAGTTAATAACATATTTAAAGTAATAGCACTTTTTAACTAGTCTGTGAGACTTACACATTCAGTGATTCAGAGATTCCTGACAGAAGTTGGAAGCTTTTTCTGCAAAGATGGTGGTCGTAGCTAGGTGGGTGGGGGTTAAAGCGTGCCTTTTCAATGCGTTGCTGTTACGGGAATGGGTTGCATTGTTATCTTCCTGCAGATGTAGACTATTAGAGCCTAGGGTTCCAAAGGCCCAGCAGGATGACACATTGTTGAAAATGGGGGCAGGGAGGGGAAAGTCTTGCATATAAACTTTTAGTTACATCTGTGGAGGCGTCTTGTTCTGAAAAGAACTTAATGTTTTAAGGGAGTTACTTGATCTAATACTGTTAGGCAAAGCTGTATGTTTATGCTGCAGAGCTGCTGCTGCTGATGATGATGACGAAGACAATTTTGTCCTGTTTTTCTGTCTTCTAGTCAAATCACCTGTCAAATAAACGATAATTAAAATGTACACAGTTCTTGTAGGACAAAGGAGTTAGGCACCACAGTGCCCTCTAGAGGCCAACATTGCACTTTTGATGTAAATGTTTCGCACGAACCGTAAACTGAATGATTGATGCTTTATCTTGTAAGGCTCATGTTTTCTGAGAACCGACCAGCTGGATGGAGAAACAGACTGGAAACTGCGTCTACCGGTGGCCTGCACACAAAGACTTCCCACTGCAGCAGTAAGTTATGCACTTTATGCAGTTATCATGTTAGAGTTTAGAGATTGCACACATCGAACGGAATTAACTGGATGTCACATGCTTAATTCCAGGACCTTCTACAGACCAGATCATTTGTGTACGCAGAGGAACCTAATATCGACATTCATAATTTTATCGGTACCTTTACCAGGGTGAGTACTGAGGTGCCCATGTAAGGGAAATGGACTGTCAATGTTAAATGAAATTCTGAAACTTATCTAAAACTTGTGTTGCTGCTGCTTTAAGGAGGATGGAGACCCTCCCATTAATGAAAGCCTAAGCATCGAGAATACGCTGTGGGCCAGCACTGTTGTTGCTTCAGGTATGGAAAGTTGTTTCATGGTTTGTGTGTTTTTAGTCAGTGGGGAAAGTGGTAGTTCAGTGGTTAAACCTTAGCCTGCTAAACAAAAAAAAATTGTTGGCTCAACATCCAGCACCACCAGGCTGCCACTGATGGGCCTCTGAGCAAGGCCCTTAAACAGCAACTGCTTAAGATAAATGATAGTCAGAAGTGTATTACTGTTTGTTCCACTGTCTCTCTATCTATAACTACAGGTACAGTGATCGGGGTTGTGATCTATACGGGCAAGGAACTTCGCAGTGTTATGAACACATCAAATCCACGAAATAAGGTACATCCTAAACAGTTACAACATTTTTTGCTAATTTTGAAATGCAGAAATAATAATTAGGGCTGTGGTGAGGTGAGGACCATATGTACGTTGCAGTACATATCACAATGCGATAAATCGTTGCGCCCTTAATTTTTCCACCATGCTCTCTTCCGAGACAATGTCTTATGTGCCAGGGAGAGGTTTTCATTCTCAATCTGCTATGTGTGGACATATACTGTAACAAATTTCTTAAAAACATACAACAATAGAAGTTCAAGAAAAAACGATTAGTTGACCCTACATACACAAACTGAGACTCTGCACAAGCAATGGAGGAGAAAGTCGTGTGATACCAACTGATTGCTTTCAATCAAATACAGTAAATTTTAATATTAATAGTTAAGAGTAGAATATTTTGAGATATTAAGATATTCTTACACACAGTGTGTGTGGCCCTGTGATGTACTGTTGACCTGTACAGGGTGTACCCCCTCCGGCCTTTCACCCTTTTAGAGAGCTGGAATTGGCTTCAGCAGCCCCCCCGTGACGACGAATTAGGAAATAAGTAGGTGTAGAAGATGAATGAATGAATGATTGTTTTTTTTTTACCACATAATAATAATTACAGCTACTATGAATAATTACCTAACATTTAGGCAGTATTTTGGGAAATAAGCATACGACAATCCACACATTCACAGTGTGATTCCAAGATTAATAGTTCCACTTTACCAAGGCACTCTAAAGTACATCAAAATGGGATTTTTTTATTAGCTTTTATTTTATAACAAAAATTGTGGAAAACTTAATTCAGAGGAATTTGATTTCCCCCAGAAAATCAAGGGATGCCTTGGTTTTACAATTTTGCACACGCTATGAACAAAACTTCCAAATTAGGTGCAAAACCTGCCTGATGTTGGCCCTAGGTTGTTGGCAGCTTTTGGTCCAAATTTGGTCAGAATGTTCTGTAGACCCACCGTAATGGGGGTGCTGAATTTTACAGCTCTATAATAGATAGTTCTATTGGCCTCCATAGACACACTATGGGTGGGGGAAAAAAAAGGATACAAAAATTTGGTTCTTATTTTCCTAAATAATTATAACAATAATAATGAATACAATAGTAAGGTTCTTCAATTTGTTTGCTTATGATTTTTTATAATGTTAGGGTCAATGCTCACACACATGAACTGTATATGTGACAAATAAGGGCATTTACATGTACATGCAGGGTTGAAACGCACTATACATTACATAATAGCGGGTTTAGTTTCACAATTTTTAAGAGAGAAAACATTATGGAGGATGACAAATGCGTTACACCAAATTCTAATTCTTGTACCTTAGGTTATTAGCGTCCATTAAACAACAAACAGTGCCACATAGTGTGATGTTATATTGTACAGATTAACTTTTCTTAGTGGTGCTTTTTGTATAATCGCATGTACATTTTTCCTGTTTGGTGCTGTAGATTGGCCTTTTTGACCTGGAGGTAAACTGCTTGACCAAAATTCTGTTCGGAGCCCTGGTGGTGGTCTCTCTGGTTATGGTGGCCCTGCAGCACTTTGCTGGCCGCTGGTACCTTCAGATCTTCCGCTTCCTGTTGCTTTTTTCCAACATAGTACCCATCAGGTATGGTGTGTTTCGTAGAATTTCACAGGCTCTTCTTGTCTTGTTGCCGGTTAGAATGTCTTGTTTTGTATCTATGTAAAGTTACATGTATTGTTACAGTAAATTTTTTTTGTAATCTATTAAAAGTAATGGCAGAATCCAGCATCTACATACGTTTTAAAGAATCTTAACAAAAAGGCTCAAGATTCAGAAGTATGTAAGAGGGTTTAATTTTGTAAAGCCTTTTTAACGAATTCATGTGGTGGATATGGTAACTCGGCACAGGGATAACCCCAAAAAATCCATTGTGTTTGTAGATGCCTAGCTTGATTTTCTTTTCTTAATGTTTTAAATGCAATTTTATCCATTATCTCAAGTTAACATGAAGAAAACTTAATCTCAGATTGGTGGTAAATAGCATCCTGACAATACTTGGCCCTTTAGCAAGGCCTATAACCCACAACCGCTTAATTGTATAAAAAGCAAGGTAAATTTAGGGCGCTTTGGTTAGGGGTGGTTGCCAGGTGCCAGAAATGTACATAGAAATGTAAATTACATAATTCCAAGGTACATCATACAGCATTGATTGTTCTTTGTAAATAAAAATAAAAGCATAAACAAAACATAAAAAAGCTTAGTCCACAAAATACGACAGCAAATTTTAACAGTCGTATAACAGTTGTATAAGATTATTATTATTTTATTTTTTTTTTTTTACATTTACAGTTTATATAAATTTCCTATATAAAATGTTTTGGATTTTCTTTTGCCTTTTATAAATTTACAGTTTGCGTGTGAATCTCGACATGGGGAAGATGGTGTTCAGCTGGATGATTAAGAAAGATTCCAAAATTCCTGGAACCGTGGTTCGAACCAGCACCATCCCAGAGCAGCTTGGACGAATCTCATATCTCCTAACCGATAAAACAGGTGAGAACGACAAGGTTAATCTGCTCTCAGCTAAGCAGAGAAATCTAAAGCCCCATTCAGACTAAACTAGTTTTACAGGGGGACATTCGAGGAATTTTCTCTTGCACAGACGTTCATTGAGATTTTAATCCTATTCCGAATTTGGCGTTTCTGTGTTTTTCTTACATGACCCATGAAAAAATTCCAAACATTCCCATCCGAATAGGACTATAAGTAATTTATAAGTGATATTGTTTTTATTTACAATTGTATAGGGGTTTACATTACATCATTTCTTTTGTGTGTGTTTGTTCTTTTTTTATATCATATTACAGATTGCATTTACTTTTAATATCGTTCAGCCCTAGTGGCTGCCTCAATAAATCAATAATATGAAGTAGGAACATGTGTAAATTCCAATTGTTTCAAAGTAAAAAAAAACTAAAAATAAACTGCAATTAAAATGTTTGATTGCTTAAGTTTATTTTTAATAGCAAAGCATAAAAGCATCTCATGCTCTGTATTCCAGCTACTACCTGAGGGTCTCATTTGTAAAGCTGAAATAAAAGCATTATGTGGTTCTGTCTGTCTATCTGAAACGCTGTCTATCTATCTGACTTTATTTTATCCCAAAGGTTTATTTTTTAACAGCCAAGTGTAAAGGCACAACATCATGTATTCAAGTTTTAAGGCAAGTTTTTGCAATAGTTTTGAAGCTAGATTTATGCTCGGTAATCCAGCGACCATCTGAGTGTCTCATATGTGAGACTGAAATCAAAGCATTGTGTGGTTCGGCGTGAAAGCCGATAGCACTGAAGTGACTTTTAAAGTAAACAGTAGCTGAAGGTTAGTTCAGATCTTTTCACTAAAGCTTAGGTGGCGTGCTCTTGGCAAAGATGTGTCACTTATCAAAATTTAAAGCCAGCTCAAACTTTGTAAGGGTTTTTTTCCACTCCTGACCTTCTTTGTTAAAATCTCCTCTTCTGATTTATGACACAATGATAGATGGTTTCTATGTGAAGGGAAAGAAGGAAAAAGTAGTAAAGTAGTGGACCACGGAAGTGTGACTCAAGCATGGGTGAAACACTGTTAAATAGAACGCAATCTGCTGAGGTGTCAGGAAACACGGACTAAGCTTTTGTGGCATTCCTAAGCCTACAGTTTATGTTCTGATTTTATGATTTGAAACACACTTAATGGTGGGACCAGAAGGTGGGAAATTATCTTTTTACTGTAATGGGAAATAATGGAACAAGTAAAACAAAATTTATCCATTCCAGATTTTATACATGATAAAAAATGAAGACATGTAAACATTTAAGCATTTATTGTTTACTTGTAGGGCAGCGCAGGGGGGAGTAGTGGTTAGCACAGTTGCCTTACAGCAAGAAGGTTCCAGGTTCGTTTTCTGGGTATGGGATTTTTCTGTGCTGAGTTTGCATGTTTCACTCTATCTATCTATCTATCCATCGATCGTCTTTAAGTAAATTGATTTTTTATTAGTACCGTTGAGTTTACACATTGGGATAAATAGCTGGTGACCTCAAGCAATATCAAGCCAACATGCAGTCTGCCCCATCGCAGTACAGCTAAAAGCTCTCAAAAGCTAATGGTCAGTCAAAATTGAGATATTCATACATAGTGATGTCATTTAGAAGTTATTATAACATTCCGCTGTTAACTGTTATAAAGAAGCAGTCATTCCGAGCATGTGTCCCTTCAATTTTTTTTGGTGGATCTTTATACCATGACGTGTTGCTAAGAATGATCAGTTTCTGAGTTTTCAGCAGCTATTAACTGTGCAGTTAGACAGCTTGTCTGATTGGTCAAACGTTTTATTTTGGCAGGGACTCTCACCCAGAATGAAATGGTGTTCAGACGTCTTCATCTAGGCACCGTGGCATATGGAATGGATTCCATGGATGAAGTGCAGAGTCATGTATTCAGCGCCTACACTCAGGTGACTAAACAACTGTTGTGGTCAGCCTGAATAATAAGCGGTGGCTTAGTGGTTGAGGTGTTGGACTGATAGCAAAAAGACTGGGGTTCGATTCCCAGCACCACTGAGCTACCACTGTGTGCCCCTGAGCAAGGCTCCTAACCCCCAATTGCTTAGTAAGTCGCTCTGGATGAGGGGGTCTGATAAATGCTGTAAATGTAATAGTTCAATTCAGTCTGAATAGTTTAGATTGGGTTTAAGCTGTAAAGTCTGTTTATTAAAAAAAAGGAAAGAAAAGAAAAATGGATATCGATTTTTGTTACTGTATTCTAATAAACCTCCTGGTCCCTTTTAATATGCCCTGATTTATCTGTTGTCGTAAGTTCAAGTTTCCAGGAACTTCCATAATGACAAAAAAGGGCTGTTAGGTCTTAAGAAAAGCGTATCACATATGGCCGGTCCTTCAGCATGTGCCTCATAACCCCTTAAGGACATGCTTTGTCCCTTTGACATCTGAAGTCATTAGAGCAGGAAACAGGATTTGCTTGTTCTCTGCCTCTTAGTGGCTAATTTAATAACGCTGCCATTAACCCCTTAAATATACTGCCCCAAAAATAGCCCACAAAATGTTAAAGCTTATTGTTTCAACTTTTTTTTGACACATCTGGGAGCTTTTATAACTTGTCTCCAAGGACTATAGAAGCATTTAGCTGACATGTTGTCAGTGAATAGAAAATTTAGCTTCATCAGTGTAATTAGTGATTATTTTTTTTTGGCGAATTCAATTTTCTATTTAAGTGAAAATTTGCATAAAAATTATCATCATCATCATCATGCAGACTTGCTATTGCCTTGAAATAACAAGGATTATAAATATAAAATATATATATTTATTTCTAACGTTTTAAACTCCAACCAGTCATGCATTAAAATTATAATAACATCCTGTATTTTCTAGCTTTCACACATCTATCTGTCTGTCTGTCTAGCTATCTATACTATTGTCTACATCTGTCCTATCTGTCTGCCCGCCTCTCTGCTTGCTTTCTGTTTATCTTTCTTGTCAATCTGTTTATCTATCTGTCTGTTTAAGTGTGGTTTGTTTGGATAAGTTCTTTCTTTCTTTCTTTCTTTTATTTATTTTTTATTTAAGTGACATTTGAGTTTTTATAGTTCATGATAATCATCATTGTCATTATCATTATCTAAATTACCTCTGTCTTGTAAATTGTATAACATTTTCTTTATAACATTATTCTTTTTTTCCCCTACCCTTACCAGTCTTGCATTGAAATCATCATATCATCCTCCCTGTTTTTTAGCCTCCACACGACCAGCAAACCTCCAGAACCCCAGCCACGGCTAAGGTGAGAAAGACCATTAGTAGCCGAGTGCATGAAGCGGTGAAGGCCATCGCACTGGTCCACAACGTAACCCCTGTGTACGAAGGGAACGGCGTGACTGAACAGGCTGAAGCTGAACAACATTATGAGGACACGTGCAGGGTGTATCAAGCCTCCAGCCCTGACGAGGTAACAGTTCTAACCAAATTACTTCTAGTTCAGAACGCCAAATTACCCTTGGTTCAGCATGCTTATATCAGTCTTTTAAAGTCAGAGGCCGTGTGATTGGTTGCTGGTTTCTGGGGTTTTTTTTGTTTTGTTTTTTTCAAAATTGCATGAATTGATTTTTCTAGATCTAGGAGTCCATCCAAGTGTTTGTACTTCAAGTCTATTTTTATTGAAATTATTTAGCAGTGTTGGAAAACTCGCTAACCCAAATCAGTAACACAACAATTTAAGCCTAAAAACGTTTTCATAAGATGATGCACAACTTTACTGATTATCTTAACATATGTAGCCTTTTGTGGTTACTGGGATTAAGTCAAGGTCGGTAAGGAAGTGTGGGTTGGTGGTGACGCAGATTGAGCCTACACCCCCCCCCACACACACACACTTACTCTCACTACAAGTACCAGACTATGACTAAACCTAGCCCCACATACGTCTACCTTTGGTTACTTGGACAGAAATGATGACTATCTAAGGCAAAATAAGCTTACAAATATCCAAACTTTTTATAATTATAATCCTTCAGTACGATACCTAACAAACAGTTTATTTAAAACTATTTATGTTATGATTGAGCAGGAAAACGGGAATGGCTTACTTATCTATTCATAGGTAACTGCATCAACCTTTGCCATGCTATAACCTCTTACCTAAAAAAAAAACATGACGTACCCAGTGGTCAAACCAAAGCAGTAGGGTCAGGGCTCATTTGTTGACTATGGTGGCTGTGGTTTAGCAGTCAGCCTGCTTACTTTTAGTCCCTCTTTAGTCCATCTGGATACTGTGAGATATGTCATTAGCAGCTAGTCGCAAAGGGCATAAGAAATAAGGTTTTTGATCTCCCCCTAACCTCTGGTCTGGAAGTTATTGGCCAATAACTTCTGCCTCCCAGAAATCCCCCCAGCCCCTTCCTCCTCCTCCTCCCAACCCCTTCAGCATTACACTAATGGATGTCATCTGGTTTGTCTTATCTTCACCAGTACACTGAAATGTGGCTGACCATTTAGTACTAATCCACACCAAGAACTGCATTGTTTATTTATAATGGATAAAGAATGTTCTTAAGTTTGGAATTTTTTACATCCAAATCTAATATTGGT
>JAOTQW010000015.1:9847931-9860379 GCA_026260075.1 Sisor rabdophorus
TAGATAGATAGATAGATAGATAGATAGATAGATAGATAGATAGATAGATAGCTCAGATAAGCACCTTTTAAAACCTGCTTATCTCCTGGTATACGAGTTTCTACATATAAATAGTGCTCAGTGGTTCTTGGTGTTAAGTGCCGGACATAGGTTGTTTTTTCTTATCATTTTATTTTACAGACTGTCTGAAAATGCTGAAAATCAACACTTCAGGAAACAATCAGACTAGCCCTTTTAGGACCAACATATTTACCACATTTTACAGAGATCACCCTTTTCCCTAACTGCTCACTGACCTGCATCTGCATGAATGAATGCATTGTGTTTGGAATAATTGCATACATAAGCACTTATACAGCTGTTTCTATTAAAGCATATAGGCTTTTGTACATGTTCGCAGAATAAATTGCTGGTATGGTGGTATTTCAACATGTACTTATGCAATAATCATCTTGTACAGAAAAATGTACAAAAATACCATATGATAGTAATTAATATTAAACATTTGCTGCAGATGGTGGTGTAGACGTTCTTGTTATACATCCTTATGAGTCACATGTATGATATTTATTTAATTATTATTGTTTAACACCATACTAGCACCCAGGCTATTTTTATGGCAACTTCACACTCGTACCTCCCTCTTGTTAATCTAACATATTTTTGTATTCATTCATTTATTTTTTGTACCCGATTATTCTCTAACTTAGGGTCACAGGGGCCTGCTGGAGCCTATCTCAGCAATCATATGGAGAAAGGCAGGGGTACACCCTGAACGAGTAAACAGTCCATCGCAGGACCACATGTAGACAAACACGCTCAGACTCACTCTTCTGGACAATTTAGAATCACAAATCAACCTAATGACCAGGGCCTTCTTGCTGTAAGGCAATGGTGCTAATCACTAAGCCATTGTTCTGCCTATTTATAATAAGATCTTTAAAAAATAGCCTTAAATTTAACAAGGAAAAAATTCTGATCTTGAGCAAATAATATACGCTTATAGATACAGTTGGTAGTACATCTTAATCATTAGGGCATTTTTGTTAATTATAAATAGTTAATAAATTTTGCAACTATGATTGAAGAATATTTCTAGCTTCATGCCTCACATCAGCTGACCAAAATCTGAAATATGTGACTAAAAATGAAAGGAACACACAACACTGTAAAATTTAGCCATATATCCACTAACAGTGGAAATTTATTAACATAAAAATTTTGCCACCACATATTCCTTAGAAAGTTGAATCCTTCCAAGATTCATTCATTCATTCATCTTCTATACCCGCTTATTCCCTAATTCGGGGTTACAGGGGTCTGCTGGAGCCTATATCAGTGCACATAGGGCAAGAGGCTGGGGTACACGCTGGAGAGGTCGCCATCATATCCATCGTAAGGCCACATACACACGGACATTCCCCACAATTTTCCTATTAATTTTTTGTTTGGTCTGGTTAAATGTGCAATACTTTTTAAAAGAAAGTTTTTGTTTCCAAATGGATCAAAAAAGTCATCATAAATCACCACAATGTTTCCTTTCCCTGTCAACCAGTGCTGGCTATTATCAAAAGAAAAAGCTGTTGTCAAAAAAAAACGAAAACAAGACCAGTAGCTATACATTAATCTGAGGCAAGAAAAGCACTTAAAGGGCATCAGTCTGAACATTCCCACTACCCCCAACTCCCAGTGCGATGTTTGCCGTAGTGCTAATGGCTAGCTTGTGGGTGGGCATGATTCCCATTTGCATATCATAAATTTCAAGTATAGAAATAAGTTAGATGAAAATGAGTTTAGCCAGAAACTATGGCAGATATAAAATTTATAGCATCCTGTGCAGACTCATATTCTTGAGTTATGAATCGATCAATCATTGGGTGTCAACAGATACAAAAATGATCACTTTGAATCCTTAGATTACCGTGTTTTTTCCAAATGTTTAAATATTTTAGTAATGTCAATTTAAAGACTTTAACCTGACACATGACTTTTGCAACACATGTAATGCATTTGGTGATTCAGATGTTAATTTGTAGGTTGCTATTTTTGTTATTTCTGTGGGAAGTTAGCAGCTGTGCGTTCCACAGACGTCGCAGGGGGGCATTTCTAGCAATTGGCAGCTTACGTTAGTTGTAGGTGCTGTATGAGAGACTTAAATAAAACGCTGAAAACTAAAAACAGAAGAATAACCGATTACTTTTTGTAAGAGTTTAAGTTTGATGGCTGATATCATTCAGAGAAATGTAGTACAGTGGGGCAAAAAAATATTTAGTCAGCCACCAATTGTGCAAGTTCTCCCACTTAAAAAGGCCTGTCATTTTTATCACAGGTATGTTTGGTTACCTACAAACAATCAAGATTTCTGGCTCTCACAGACCTGTAACGTAAGAGGCTCCTCTGTCATACACTCGTTACCTGTATTAGTGCCAACTGTTTGAACTTGTCATCGGTATAAAAGACACCTGTCCGCAACCTTAAACAGTCACACACCAAACTCCACTATGGCCAAGAGCAGATAGCTGTCGAAGGACACCAGAAACAAAATTGTAGGCCTGCAACAGGTGGGGAAAACTTATTCCCTAGCTCAGGTCACGGGGGTCACACACGTACAGAAAACCGGAGTAAAATCCGCACTGAAAGATCCCCCTGATATATATATCAGTTCTGTTCTTATCAGTTTGATATCTGACACTTCCTCTTTACAAGGACTTTAGAGTAAGCAGATTTTTAAAGCAGGAAGTTGGAAAAGGGGTTTGCTCTGTCCACTCCATTCACTCCACTAGAGCTGCTGCATTTGTCTTGTTGTGTGTCATTTGTTAAGTGCTTTGGTCAACTGTGGATGCTTTAAAATGTGCAAGACAAATTAAGTGAAACAAATTTTGGAAAATTTTTGTTAACAGATTGGCAGTGTGGGTCTATTTCTTTCCTGGCCAAAGGAGTCTTTCTGTGTGCAGTTTGCATGTTCTCCCTTGTGCTTGTGTGAGTTTTCTCCGGGGTCTCCGGTTTCCTCCCATAGTCCAAAAACATATCCATTAGTTTGATTGGTGATTCTAAATTGACCTTCGACCCAGAGTTGGGGAATGAGAGAGTATAGAAGATAAATGAATGAATGAATGAATGAATGAATGAATGAACTTAATAACAGCCTAAATTCACCCAAATACAGTCAAGGGTCCACTGTACTAAAAATCAAAACAAGAATTAGTGAAGAAAGCCAGAAACAAAACATAATATTATTGAGACATTCATAAACAGTAACAGTAAAAAAAAAGCTATATATAAATAGAAATTAGTAGGTAAGTATCCAGATGATACAATGTGACGTGCAAGCAGATCTTTTTTCAGCTATTAGAGAAAGTACTGAATGTACTAATGTACTTCATATCTGGTTATACTGGCTGAACATTAATGTTTTTCGATCCAAACCTTTGATCTCTTAATGGCCATTTTCAGCCAGAAGATGATTTTGACTTTTGACTTTTCGAGTCAATAACATCTAAATTGTTTGCACAGCTTAAAAGGCTCATCTGTATAAAAGCAATGTAGTCTGATTATTTAGAGCCATTTTCATGCACTCTATGAGATATAAAAATCTAACTGCTTTTTCTTCCTTTCTGTCCGTGCCGTAGACAATAGGCGTTATTAGCACAAACATTTCACAACATCACGTTAATTTTGTCCACTGACTTGCAGTCTTAACTATATTCTATAAATAAAATAATATTCTCCAGTGTCACCATGTCCTCTGAGATAAACTACGTGACCGTATATAAGAATTGTCTTGTTAAATGGTTTGTGTAATCATGATTAAACATTAAGGAGGGTAATTAGGTAAGTTAGAAATGCACTGCAGGGGCAGAGTAAACACTGGGTAAATTATACATCATGTCATTATTCTTCATCCAGTACATCTCACATTCTCAGTCAACAATTATAAATCAATAAAACACATTTATTTAAAAATAAAAATTTATGGCAGGAAGAAAATGTTTCAATTGCTTCTGCCATTCATTCATTCATCTTCTATACCGGCTAATTTCCAAGCATTTCGGGGTAACAGGGGTCTGCTGAAGCCTATCCCAGCGCACATTGGTGAGGTAGGGGTACACCCTGGACAGGTCGCCAGTGCAGGGCCACACACACACATGGACGCACGCACTCACATTCGCCAACAAAGACACATTCACTCCTATAAGATACCTTCTTGCGACTGTGCTAACCACTATGCCACCGCGCCGCCCCGCCCCTGCCATGAATCTGTTATTTTAAGTTTAGTGTTCACAGCGCTTAACTATTTCTTGATAAGCCACCTTAACAGCTAAAGTGCATTCTTGTCCTCTCAAAGGTCAATAATACCGACATTACTCTATATCTCCATGTTTTAGCTTACCACAAGTACCGTCATCTTTCTTTCAATATCTTAACATTACATATCTTTACTACCTCACTGTAAGATCCATTTGAACAGTTTAGCAGCATCGAAAGCAAACGCCCAATTTCCCCACCACAGACCACCAAAGTCTTCATTCTGAAAAGTGCTTTGACTTAATAGATTGTAAAATAAGAGAAAGAAATAAGAACTTTAAAATATTTGCTAGCATCAAAAAGGGTGATAGCATAATACTGTTTTTTAATGTTTAAAAAATGTAAAATATTTAAAAATATTTTTTACCTATGACTTAAAATGGTGGCACATGGTTACACTAGGTAGCAGTAATATCTAACACCTCTGGGGTCCCTAAATCAAGCCAAAGCTCAGGCAGTTTCTGAAAAAAGAGTGTCTGGTCTGGTGAGCCTATCCCAGACACATTGGGCAAGAGGCAGGGTTACACCCTGGACAGGTCGTCAATCCATCGCAGGGATACACACACAACCACACACACTCACGTTCACGCGGGGAGAACATGCAAACTCTGCACTGAAAGACCTGATGCCCGGGATCCGAACCCAGGACCTTGTTGTTATAATTTATATCCGTAAGTTAGGAGTCCCCAACCAGGCAAGCTAAAGGCAACAGCAGCAAGGAATCAAAACTCCATCGGTGACAGAATAAAGAAAGAAACCTTTGGAAAAAACAGTCTCAGTTGTAGAGTAGGATGTAGAATAGCTTGTATACTTTTACATCTACTTAATCAAAAGAGTACCTAGCTGATTAAGTAGCTGTAAATAGAAAGATACAACATTAGCCTTTTTTATGTTTTGCCTTTATTGATTGGACAGAAAAATGAGGGAGATAAAGAGGTGGGACCAGAAATGACCCGAGCCAGGAATCAAACCCACTTCGCCGGAGCATCAACATGCGCAGGTTGGCGCTGACGCCCCAATGCAGCACACGACCTTACTGGCCCTTTTTAATTTCATTTTAATGATTTTCATTTTGCAGTGTTAGGATAAATACATTAATTACGTTATTAAAATACATACATCTTCTATGTATATCTGCTTATTCCCTAACTCTGGGTCATGTGGGTCTGCTGGAGCCCAGCACACATATGGCGAGAGGCAGGGGTTTCAATGCTCCGGGTACTCCGGTTTTCTCCCACAGTCCAAAAACATGTACATTAGGTTAATTAGTGATTCTAATGCCCATAGGAGTTATTTTGAATACATTGTTATGTATCTTTTAAACAAAAGTATGCACAAACTGTCTTTACAATCTGACCAATTCAACCCTGAAGGATTTCCGGCAGACAAAAAAATAAACAATAACAGAGATAAAAAATTGTGTAAACAACTAAAGGTAGCAGAGAGTTTGCTGACCCTAGCAACGGCAAATTGAACGGCAAACTGATCCCGTCTGTAAGCATAAATGTGTCAAGGTCCAAAATAAAAGAGAGAAATACCCTTTTTGATATCAGATGGTTTAATCCGACAACTGCAGGACCAATGATCGGAAGGTTGTTATCTAGCCGAGACCATCAGCTAAGCCGCTGCTTACTGTGTATTACAGTTATTTGTGGTGAAATCTAAAAAGCTCTTTGTTTCTCCTGAACGCAACTTAGGAAGATTTAGATTTATTTCCAAAGGACCAAATAAAGGAAAGAAAATTATCTGTTTTATAATATTTAATTATATAGTTTAGCACTGTTGTCTTAACTATTGTCACAACAAGAAGGTCTCTGAAGGTGATTTGTATCACCAGCAGGAGCCTTTCTTCATGAAGATTGCTTGCCCCTGTGATTCTGTGGGTTTACTTCGGTTTCCTCCCATAGACCAAAAACATGTCTGTTAGGTTGATTGGTGATTCTAAATTGCCTGTAGGTGTGAGAGCTGTGTGTGTGTGTCTGTGTGTTGTTTGTTTGTATGTGACCCTGTGATGGACTGCCTTTTGCCAAATGACAGCTGGTATATGCAGCTGGGATCGAAATAAGCAGGTATAGGCAATAAGTGGGTATAGACAAGCTACTGTACATGCACCCATTCTGGATTAGTAAATGATGCCACTGCCTTCTTCCCGTTTTATAGCAACTGGAAACCAGCCTTTTAAAGCTTTACTTGGTTGCTACGACAACCATTGCAGTTCAGTAGAGTCTGCATACAACAGCCAACAACTGCTGGAAAAAAGCTAAAGTTGGTTTGATATAAAAATGAAATTTTAAGCTTAGCTTGCTACATTTCCTGTTTAGGGCTAGCTTCCATGTAGCGAAGCTTTATTTAACACAAAATTGACATCTTAGATTACTATTTTTTTCTCGAAGTAGCTTGCCCATAGAGAATGAACAAATAATTACGGTGTACACAGCAATCCATAATATACATATTTTTTTTAATGATTTATCCAAACAATTAGCCTTAAAGAAAAGAAGCAATGAAACAAAGGTTAAGTGCAGATATGTAGACAAACACAGCTACTGAGGATATCAACTGATTCTCTATCTATGCTGTGCCATGTTTTGACTTTGGAATGCTCTAAAGAGTTCCTTTTTTTCAATATATTCAGCGATTTATTAAATCCACCCACCATATCTAAAAACTGTGTATTTCCCTCTCTGCCTGAGATGAAACAAGTGAAAGTCTTTCAAAGTGTTTTTGGCTCCAGGCATATATAGGCCTGAACATTTTAAAATTCGAAACTCATTTTGACATGTTGTGTGTATAAAGAGAAAATATAAGAGAAGACATTGCCCAAGAGAGGTACGTGTGTAGCCTGAGGAGTGACTTGGAAATATGTATTCTTGAATATACACCATGTCAGGGCTCTAGAGAGGCTGTAAAGGATTGAAGCACTTTTCAACAGAGGCAGGACTACAGAGGCAGCAAATGGATTTCTTGTTGGGTTTCCTTTTTCCTGTATAATGTGGTCTGGCTTCCGTGTGCAAACTTATAAAACGGTTAAAATAAAACAATTTCCTTTTTTTTCTTTTCTGTTTGAATAACTGCACCCACATAAATATTATTTGACACATATTCAATGGTGTGGCTTTCTATGGTGGATTTATACGGAAGGTCCGCTAGACAAAACTTTTGAGAAATAAATCATGACAGCTCAGTTAAATAAAATCTGTATAACAGCACTTATAGAAACATAAGAGATGAGGAGACGGGCATACATTTTAGCATACAGAGAAAACAGAAAGCTCTCCAGCAAAACCTCCCAGAGGATCCGTTCAAAGGGTAAAGAGTCTTGGTGAGTGGGAGACCAGGGAGAAGAAGTCATGGAACAGAAGAAATAAAAGATCCAGGATGTGAACAAAGCGGTAAAGTCAGATAGGTGGGAGGCAACTGCTCAGAGCAAGAGATGCGTGGGAGAGGGTGGACCAAGGTTGCCAAACATTCTCACCAGCAAGCAGAAAAACAGTGTCCAAATGGGCCGATATATAGCCTTGAACATGGCAACCAAAAACAGTATATGAGCAATGGAAACATTAAAGACAGTAAGGTTGGACAATGTGTCAGATTATCTAATTGCATATTTTTAATAAAGACAGATAATCTATTAAGTAGGACAATAACAATATGATATGACAGGCATAGTTAACCACAACATCGTCTGCTGAAGCCTATCCCAATGCACATAGGGTGAGAGGCAAGAGGTACACCCTGGACAGGTCACCAGGGCCACATACAGACAACCATTCACTACCTATGGGCAATTTAGAGTCACCCTTATCCACCTAATGTGCATGTTTTTGAACTGTGGGACCAGAGTACCCGAAGGAGACCCACGCAAGTGCAGGGAAAACATGCAAACTGGGTTTGCTCCTGAACTTGGCTATGCTCCTACAAACTATGGGGTCCCCCCAGCAAATAGTTTTATTACTAGTACCAGTGCAGATTAAGGTAGGCGGCCCAACTTCAAACTTTTCCTAGATCCTTAAACTGCTAGCGGCGCCTCTGCTTTTATGTTCTTTGTTGCCTTCCACCTTCTTCAAAACTACCAGGAGGTATAGCGGTAAATGTAAATGGGTTTACATACATACATTCACATCACACCGTTCCCAGACACCCGGTGTTGCAAGTTAGGCTTTAGATCATTTACAACATTACAACATGATCATGGGAAATGGTAGCTCAGTGGTGAAGGTGTAATGTTGATCTAAAGTTCATGGATTTAGTTTCCATTCCATTCCATTTACAGCATTTGGCATTGACTTATCCAAAGCGACTTACAACTGAGCAATTGATTAAGGGCCTTGCTCAGAAGCCCACAGTGGTGGCTTGGTGGTGCTGGGAATCAAACCCCCGTCTTTCTGGTATCAGTTCAACACCTTAACCACTTGACCACCCCCTTCCTAAATCATTGACCTGCCATTAAGGCCCCTTTCGAAAAAAAATTTCTAAATTATTTATTCATTCATCTTCTATAACCACTTATTCTCAAACTCTGGGTCACGGGGGTCTGCTGAAGCCTATCCCAGCGCACATAGAGCAAGAGGCATGGCGTACACCCTGGACAGGTCGCCACACACACACACAAAACCCATGGGCAATTTAGAGTCACGATTCCACCTAATGCACATGTTTTTGGACTGTGGAAGGAAACTGGAGTACCCGGAGGAATTTCACGCAAGCAAACTCCGCACAGAAAGACCCCAAGCCCGGGATTCAAACTCAGTACCTTTTTGTTGTTAGGCGACCATGCTAACGATTACGCCACTGCACTGCCAGTCTCTAAATCTAAACTAATTATTTGTATTTGCAAAAAAAATCCTATTGGATAAGGTCACCTATCAAGTACTACAAATATAATATTACAGAGAAGCAACACATTATTCAATGAACAATTGTACATGACTGTAAAACAAGAACATTTTGACTATTTTAGCATTACATTCAACATAAATTAAAATGCTGATGCTTATTTAAATATTTTAACACCAAACACTGATTTCAGTAAATCTCGTTTGCACCATTTTGGTAAGCAGCAATGAGTGTAAATGACCTGAAGCATGTTTGAGGAAGCAGTGTGAAGAATGAGATGGAGCCAGAGACCATCTGTGAGAAGAACAGTTTGAGGTGGGAAGATATGCTGGTTGCTTTAAACAAAATTTCACAAAGTAGATAAGCAATTGCAAACACTTAAGCCCTTGAGCAATGTTGTGATCTCACTGCAGTAGAGAGGAAAGGACGAGTGTGCTATCTTTACTATCTTGAGTTGACTTTCCTGTGTGAGACTCATCTACTTATTCCTTATGTTATACTGATGCCTTCAAACGCATCACGGAATTGAGGTGTCAAACTGCCGATTCTATGATTATGGGTTCTAATCCCAGCCCTGCTGTGTCTCTGAGCAAGGCCCTTAACCTTAAACATATAAGGTGAGTAGATCTGGATAGATGAGCTAGGATGCATTTTTGTTAACACATTTAAGTCTGATAAAACAAGGAGTCAAATACATTGTTCCAGTTTGACAGTGCCTTTGTCCACAAGAGGTCAAAGTTCATGTGGAAGAATTTGAGTGACTGCACCCCTGGACCTGCTAATCCAATATAAGTGCCTCACAAAATCCTGACAGTCATATTCGACATTCTGGTGGAAAGCCTAACCAAAAGAATATAGGGTATAAAAAATGATATTGAGAATAAATTTGGAAATGGATGTTAATTTAACACATATAAATGTGATAGTAAGGTGTCCCAATCCCAAGATTTAGCAGACCTTTATCCAGTGAGACTTACGACCTTATCCAGTGAGACTTGCAGGTTTTTTATAAAACATAGCAATTTAGGGTTAGGAGACTTTCTCAGATGCCCTGAAGTTGGCTGCTTAGTGGTGCTAGGATTTTAACTACAATCGTTCAATTAGTAGTCCAGCACCTTAACTACTTATACCACTTTTAGCCCTGTATATATTACACATACTAACATACACCATATACTTACATACATACCTCTTCTATCAGTTCCAAAAGTATTAGTGAATTTAGACACTAATGTCAGTTAAGATGGAGGTCTGGGTGCAGTCGGCATTCCAGTTCATCCCAAAGGTGTCCAGTGGTTTCAAAATCAGGACTTTGTGCTGAACAACTTACAATAACCCAGCATGTGATAATGGAGCTCAGGGGCTTTGTTCTCAGGGTCATTGTCATGCTGAAACAGTGTTGGAGTCTCTTAGTTCCAGTGAAGGAATAATGTAACACTAAAACATAGAAAACTGTGTGCTTCAATATTTATAGCAACAGTTTGGAGAGGAACCACATATGCATCTGATGTTCTGGTGAACGCAAATCACCTGACTATCATGTGACCTGTATCAGTTTCAGTGTCTTAACCTTACTGTTTACACTGTACAATCTCGTAGAAGACTTTTTGAGTTTATGCAGGGAATTTTAGCCTATTGTGCTCCAAAAGAGAGCCATAGAGAAGCAGTGTACAGTATGCTGCATACCTACTGTAAGCTTAATTGTGCTTGAACCTCTAAATGTTTTAGTTTGCAGACACTGAATTGTGAATCTATGCTGGAAACCCTTTGGGGTTCAGAAAAGGCATTTTATTTCACCGTGGAGGGGCAAAGTCACTTATGAAAATGAATCACCTTCGCCCACCTCCATACCAATTGGCAGGTAACAGCGTGTAAATGACTGGGGGTGGGGTTGTGGAATCTGGTGGGAGATTCGACCCTGTGTTTCTCACACTCTGTATTTAAATGTGTTAATCTTGGTGTTACGTTGTAGTAAATCTATCAGCTAAACAGCAATTTCTGTCACATGGAGCAAGCATTTTCCATTTATATTAGTTAACTTGCAATCTATTTTCTCCACCAAGTGACAGGTCTCTACGCCACCTAAAACATTTCTGGAAATAAAGTTTGGACAATGCTAAACTAATCTGTAGCTGTTGTTACTTTCATTCTTTAAGTTGCTCAAGTGTGGATTAAAATCACATCTTAGTCACCAAGCTGCAATTGATAGGAGCTTGGTTGGAAACTTTAACTGCTTAGTTTTTGTAAGGATGCAGTAAAGGTAATAATAGTTTTAATAGTTAAATACTGCATGTCCTGTTGGTTGTTTAATGATATTTTTCTTGTCCACCTACATCTAGTGAAGTTGTATTACATTAAATTAGTGTTTACAAAATATGATATTAGAGAAAGAGAGGGAGAGAGAGAAAGATTTTGGAGTATATGTTTATGTTGAGGAAGGAAAAATAGCCTGCTGGATTGCTCTCTCATTGAAGGTTGTGCTAAGAACCTGATATTGAGGACACCAGAATCTAAGAAATCCGAAGCAGAAACAACCAACCTCAACTCGGTCGAAGCACCATGATACTTTGGAAAAAACACACATATATCGGGTCGAAAACAAATCATCTAATGGTTTGGAGGGTAACAGTTGGACTGCTAACTAAAGGAACTAAAAGGTTTGATTCTCATTTTATTGCCAGCATCACCAAGCTGTTAATTCTGGGCCCTGGGTGTGTTTTTATATATATATATATTTAAATATATTTGAAATTATTTTTTACAATACGGGGAAATAAAATTCCGGATATGATGTATATTTTGGTCAGTTTTTGTTGACGCCTTAATTTTCTGCTGTGATCAGTATGACTCTGAGCCTCCCTCCCATGTTTCAGTCTAGCACACAGCTGTCTATAAGATAGTAAGACGGCAAGAAAATTTCCATTGGGAGTGTGTTGAGAGCCTCCCCCAACAACACAAAGGGTGTAATCTAACAAGCCCGGAAACAACAGACCAAGTGTGATTATTATCTAGTGGAGATTGACAGTGCAGGTGCCTAATAAGCATGCAGTTGCCTAGGCTTTCTTAGCCAAACACCCTAATCTTAATCCCTGATTGGAACATAAATTTGCTGTAGTAGAGACACTAATTTGTGACTTGTGATCCAACTGCTTTCTAATCACAGTGATTAATTTAATTAGTTTGGACACGGGCCGAGTTGTTAAGATACTGTAGTAAAAATTTTTTGTAGTCATAGTCTGGCATTCATTTGCTAGGTTGTGCTTCTACTAGAGTCTTTTTTCCTTTTACAGAAAATCTAAATTGTTCC
>JAOTQW010000015.1:9938891-9951508 GCA_026260075.1 Sisor rabdophorus
ATTCATCCATTTGTTGGCTGTCCATCATCCTTTCATTATTTGCTTTCCGTCCGTCCTATTAACAGTATCTACCTCTTTGTCTATCCACATCTCTTTCTGTATATCTTATTTATATACTGTAAGTCGTAGAGTATTTTGTCTATGAGTCTACAGTACATGAGTAGCCTGTCACCCCTAATAAGCCAACGATAAGCACGTTCGTTACAAACTCTACATGGAGCTACTTTCTCGGTCAGACATCTCTATATAGCAATAGCATATTGTAAACCAGAGCAATTCATAGGAAAGCTTTTTTAGCACCAGATGCATGAACTACATTCTTGTTGTGATATGCCTTTAGGCAGCAGATCACACAAAATCTTTTTTTTTTTTTTTTTTTAAATAGAAAATGAATGTTACATTTGTCCAAAGCGCAGTCCGTAGTAGCAGCCTGTACATTTTGGGAAGTTTTTGTCCTGTTTGTGGGAAGGACATGGGAATTGCCCCAGCACTACATTATTTAAATAATTCCATTAAGAAATGGTATTTTGTCAGGTTTGTTTACACACACACACACATACACACAAATATTTCACTATGGCTATATTATTCATAGTTTATATCTAATCTATATTTTAAACAAAATATTTTTTAATAAATAAAATTGTAACAAAGCACTATAGTCTCTGGTTCTGAGACACTGTGTGAACATTTGATTCCACAACGATTGAAATACATGCACACATATGGTTTTAATTATCACTGAATAAAAATTGAGTAGTTTTGGGTTTATGGTTACTTTTCAAGGAAAAATATCAATTTTTAAATATTTGCTACCCATATCTGTATCATACAGTTGACCGGGCTGATGTATGGATACCGTACATGTGGTTTTATCTGCTTTAGCATGAAAATAGATATATAAGACATCGCCAAACTCCAGCCTCCAGCCCAGTAAATGCACTCCCACTAAACTTGTGTACATCTGTTTGACCGTCATAATTCAGGATTACATGTTTGATCTGACAACAGGGTTGCGTCTTTTCTAGCAGGAAAAATAGAGTGCAGTTAGTATCTGAACAGTAATCAAACATGGGATTTCAGGTTTTGAATTTGGTGTTGTGTTTCTATAAAAACTGCAGAGCTTTGGGTTCATGTTTTTTCCAATGGCAACTCAAATCCAACTTATATAAAAGCATTGTTTAATGTTTATTAAGGCAGTAACAATCTTACATCACACAGAAACAATGGCTGTAACATTGTTAGATTCCCAGATTTCAGAATGTAAATCTTAGAAAATGCCCCACTACCACATACCCAGACACCTCAAATTGAAATCTTATCCAGTTCAGGGTACTGTAGACATTATGTTCTGGGCATAAAATCACTGTCCACGGTTGGACTGATACCAGAAAGAACAAGGTTCGATTCACAGCACCACCAAGCCACCACTGTGGGCCCCTGAACAAGTCTTTTGACCCCCAACAACAATTTGTTTCGAGTTACATTTTTTGAACATTCTGGAAGGTAATTTAAAATGCAGCGAAATGCTTATGCTTAAGAAATGTTCAGTTTGCTTATAAATATTTTTAGGTTTTGTGCCAGGAACATTCCATGAGCATTATTTTAAGAACGTTTTATTCAAAGGTTTAGACAATTAAGGAACATTGAAAGGGCCGCACGGTGGTGTAGTAGTTAGCACGGAAAAAGGGTCATGGGTTTAAGGGGACTTTCTTTGCTCTTTTTTTTCTTGCATGTCCTCGCTGCGCTTGCATGGGTTCTTTGGTTTTCTCCCACAGTTCTAAAACTTGTACATTAGGTTGTTTGGTGATTTTTAATTGCCCATAGGGTTGTTTGTGAATGTGTGGCTCTGCGATGGACTGGCAACCTTTCCCCACGCAACGAGTTACGGAACAGGCTGTTATAAAAGATGAATGAATTAATAAATAAAGAACGTTAGCAAAAGTTGTTGAAACATTAAACGTGAGCCTCCAGTACACAATATTCTATTGGTTAAATGACCTCAAACAGGCTGAAACAGGAAGTTGCTCACACTGTCTGTATTCCCGCAAATAACATTAATCTTCTGTTAAAAAGCCCGGTCTCCATCCTCCTCATGCTCTGTTTATTGCTGTATATCGAATTGTATGGCTCTATTTGATGATGAACTGCTCAGAGACACCTGGAAAGGGCAGCCATGATGATTGCAAAGCTTTAGTGCTTTTCCACATTTACATATGGCATTTGGCAGCTGCCCTTTTCCAGAGTGACTTAAAAAGTATCTTTAAAGTCTCCTTATTAAAAAAAACCCCTGATACTGATTCACTGGGTCACACAATATGAATTGTATTAACTTAAATATATATATATTTGTTATTAGTGAGATTATATATGATAATGTATGCTTTACAATTATTATTAATACAGCAATTTAAAATTTGATATTTAATTTAAAGGCTTTAAAAGGATCTCTTCCAAATCATATTTATCAAGACTTTATTTCCTCCACCCTTATTCTCTGCTGCTTTCTGCAACAGACTCGATGCAGATGTTTCACTTCAGCAGCTGTCTCCAGTGGGACAAGTTTCGAATGCTAATAAACCGAACCCTACCACACCCTACAGAGCACATAACCCCAAATGTCTGAGAGACAAAATATACCTCAGACTACCAGAGTTGCGAACTAGAATAAACCCGAAAAACATAAAAACCTACTGTACCGTGCACATAAACACACCCCACACACACATCTAACACACTATAAAAATTAGTTAAAAGATAACAATGTTTGCATATACAGTCAATAATTTATTTTAATGACATGATCATCATTAAACACCTGTATTTAAAGCAACTTGCATCTCTTTTATTCATCTGAGCAATTGAGGGTTAAGGAACATTGCCAACTCGGTGGTGCTGGGAATTGAACCCCAATCCTCCAATTAGCAGCCCAATTCATTAACTACCACTTCCCTATGAATCACTCAATCTACATGACTCAACTCAAACTTTTCCCAAAATAGCCCACAGCCAAAGTCTTAAACGATATAGTTTCAGGGGCGGCACGTTGGCGTAGTAGTTAGCATGGTCGCATCACAGGTCCTGGGTTTGATTCCTGGGTAGGGGTCTTTCTGTGCAGAGTTCGCATGTTCTCCTCGTGCTTGCATGAGTTTTTTCCAGGTACTCCGGTTTCCTTCCACAGGATAGGCTCCAGCAGATCGCCCTGACCCTGATTTGGGAATAACCTGGTATAGAAGAAGAATGAATTAATGAATAAATAAATGATTATATTTCCAGTTACACGTTTGGAAGACATACAGGAAGACACAAGATATACCAATATTTGCTATACTATTAAAGATTAGCAGGACAGATGTTTAGCCCTTTTATCGTTTCGGTGCCATGCTAGCATAGAACAGTAATGCAAATAACACCTCTACTATACACAAATAAATCTGCTTTACAGCTGCTAACTGCCAGGCAAAGTCAATTTGTTTAGACAAACTGTTTGAAAGTTCACACATACAGTTCACACACGGAGGCAGTGTATCTAGGTTATAGCGCCCTCTATTGAAACATGTCACATTTTTATAAATTATGTTCTGTACATTAGTTCCAATGTTTAGGTGCTTATGGTAATAAACCTATTCCAATTCAATAAAAAAAGGTTTTAGGTCTGTGATAGTTTCAGCTGCTTGGGCAGGGGTGGCCTAGTGGTTAAGGTGTTGGACTGGTACCAAAAAGACTGGGGCTCAATTCCCAGGACCACCAAGCCACCACTGTAGGGCTCCTGAGCAAGGCCCTTATGCTCATAAGTCGCTGTGGATAAGGGCATCTGTGAATCGCTGCAAATGACGATAGGTTTTGCTGCTTAAGATATACAAAATTGGACTCACTTTTTACACCCCCACCCCTGACAAATTAAATCTCATGAATAAAAATTTGTGAATGTTTCCCTAACATTTATTACGATCGGCTAATTTTGGAAAAAGTTTTTCATTTGAGATTCTTAAATAAATAATCGAAATTTGTTTATAGACCCTCTTTTCCAGAGCAACATACAAATGTGCTTTGAGTCCTTATTGAAAGGCGCTATACTGGTACACTGGATCACAATCAAAGTGTAACAACCAGTAAAAACTGTTAAAAAGAGCATAGATAGTTTTTAATTTAATATCAATTGCTCAATATTTAAGAAAGTGGTGGGACAGCCAGTAACTCTGCTGTTCGGACATGGATGAGAAGTTCATTCCACCATGTTGATGTCAGAAGAGAGAAAAGACCTACCTTATGTCCTAAGGGATGGTGGAACTATCTGAGTGGATCTAAGGAAGCAAGTAAATTATACCTTTATTCATATACTGCTTTATAACAAATACCTTTATTTATATACTGCTTTGTAACAAATATCTTTATTTACATACCACTTTGTAACAAATACCTTTATTTATGTACTGTTTATAACAAACATCTTTATTTATATACCACAAATATCTTTGTAATAAATACCTTTATTTATATACTACTTTTAACAAATACCTTTATATAAATAATGCTTTGGAACAAAGTTTTGGGGTCTTCTGTAGCCTATCCCAGCACACATAGGACGAAAATTCAGGGGGTATAGCCTGGCAAGGTTGCCAGTCCATTGCAGAGCTACACATAGATGAACAACCACACACTCACACAAACTCCTATGGGTACCCGAAAAAACCCGAAACAAGCACAGGAAGAACATGCAAACTCTGCACAGAAAGACCCCTTGCACAGGAATTAAACCCAAGACCTTCCAATCCCTATGCCACCCCACCACACTGGCAATAAAAATATTGTATGTTATTGGTGGCGTTCATGGTTCCATGTAAGACAAGTTAAAGATTCTACTTTTATCTTTATTTGGGTGACAGAACTGATAGAACAGGAAGGTTGTATCCATCTGCCTCATTTTTTTTCGTTTACAATAACATTTTTTGGAATACCACAAGAGAATAGTGAATTAATACTGTTTATAAATATGTTCTGTGTCTTAATACAAACCTGTGCTCGATAATCTGTAGTCTATTTCATGCATTTAGATTAATTATGTACAGCTGTGTCTTCTCAAAGAGTATTTTTAATACCCCATCTTGTATTATTTTCCCAACCAGATTTCTACCTTAAAAGGAAAATAAATTACAAAATTCTTTTCTCTGCATATTTTAAATTTTAAGAAAACATGCAAGGTCAACAGAGACGCAGAACTACAAGGATTGGTGGAAGGATAAGAAATTGCTCAGTGATTCTGTAATTTTATTTTATTCAGATCTGGTGTAGAACCTTTAATTCAATAAAGTAGCTGGACACTTTGAGTAACCAGAGGACTATATGACGACATATATCATAATTATAAATTATTATAACAATTGTTGATGTTTTTCTAGAATGGCTCTAACATTATTTAACAGATGCTCATATCCAGAGTGACATATCCATGACTGAGCCATTAAATTTCCAGGTCTTGGTGATCCTGGAAATTTAATTCCTGTCCTCCTGATCAACAGCTAAACCATTTGGCTACACTTTGCCCTATAAAGACTGGACATACTGGCATGAAAGCAGGACAGTCTCTGCACTTAAATTACAATATTATGCTCCCAATGTATACACCACTAGATGGAACCCTAATACCTGTTAAGTAGGAGAGTCAAAGGCACTTTTGGCACCAAGCTGAGGACACTATTTTCAGTAGTGTAGATTTAATGTTACTTGGTGCTGCAATGGCTCCTTCTTGTGGATGGACTGGGAATCATTTATTTTATAACTAGTAACTGAACAGATGATTGGTCTCACATTGATCCGCTCTCTTTCACTTCATATCTTTCGCTGCCTTTTACTCTTTCTTTTCTTCTTCTTTCACTCTCCTACTCTTTCTTTCTTTACTTGTACTCCACTTTTCTCTGTCTGTCTTGCTTTCTTTCTCATTCTTTCTCTGCCCCTCTCTCTCTCTCTCTCTCTCTCTCTTTCTCTCTCTGTAGTATTATGTGTGAACAGCTGTATTTCAATGTGAGGTGTGTGTGTGTCTGTCTGTCTCATTGTAGACTGCCTGTGAAGTATTTGCTCTGGGCTTGGGCAAAGACTCTCAGGTCCAGCACATTAAATATTCATCCAGCTGCAACCCTTAAGCCTTTAATAATTCTTAGAGAAGTGTCCTGAAAGTCAGGCTTTACTACCCTAGACACGTTTCTGCCTGGACAATGATTTCAGACGGTGCAGACAGTCAAAGTGAGAAAAAAATGATGAGAGAGAGAGAGGAAGCGAGAGAGCGACTGCACAAAACAGATGGTCTGTATTTAGAGAAGCGGAAATGACATGCACACAGGAACAGAGGGGCAAAAACAACCTGTGTTGAGTTAAACTAACGTTTTATAACGCTAATAGCCAGACCATAAGGACTGGGGTGTAATTAATATGCTGAGTTCAGTAATTCAGTAAGGTACGTTTATATAAGAATATTGAGAATGTCTCAAGAGTGACTGAGATGTTTTAGAGCGTTCTCTCAGATCAATGAAATGCTGTAGCATCACCAAATAAAATTTCTTGGCACCACTAAAAAAAACTACAGACTGATTCCCACTGTCAAAACATTGGATTAGATATTAAACCTTTACATACTGTTCAAGGGCGGCGTGGTGGCGTAGTGGTTAGCACGGTTGCCTCACAACAATAAGGTCCTGGTTTCGAATCCCAGGCTCAGGGTTTTTCTGTGCAGAGTTTGCATGTTCTACCCACGCTTGTGTGGGTTTCCTCTGGGTACTCCGGTTTCCTTTCACAGTCCAAAAACATGTGCATTAGGTTGATTGATAATTTGAAATTGCCCTTAGGAGTGAATGTGAGTTTGTGTGGTTCTGTGTGTGTGGCCTGCGATGGACTGGCGACCTGTCTAGGGTGTATCCCCTGCCTCTTGCCCAATGTGCGCTGGGACTCCAGCAGACCCCAGTGACCCCGGAAAGTTCAGGAATAAGCTGGTATAGAAGATGAATAATTAAATACTGTTCAGGTAAAACATAGCCCTTTTTCAAATTACGCTAAATGTTATTCTACTTTCCTGATATCCCTATTCTAAAGTTGTTTTATAAAATGGCCACAAAATTTAGATACTTTCGCACTGGTGCTATAATTTTACATTTAAAAGCAAATAAGGAAAGTTGGCCTTAATTTTAAACAAACACAGTGTAACGGTCATGGGAAAAGCTTGGAACTGTTTATTTACCATGTGCTTGCTGTTTGTCCTTCCACAGGCTTGCTATTGGTGCATTGTTTCCTTTTTGTGTCCAGATGTTGCTTGTTTTCCAGCAGCAAATGCTTAACGCTAAGGCTAAGTAAAAATGCAAATTCTTTTGCCCTGTGAAGCTAATTTCTTGCCTTCATTCCCTGGGTCTGTCCTCTGTTATTTTTTAAATAAAAGTTCTGTTGCATCCAATCTCCTCTTTGTTCCACTCCACCTTCACACGTGTCACTTTACTCACTGGTGATAATGAGGTTGATCCAGGTCAGGCTGAAATGAAGGATCTTTTTTTACAAGCTACAAAACATGCATTATCTAATTTTAATTAATATATAATTTATAATTTTTTAATATCTAATTTAAAGGGTAAATAATTTCAGTTCTGAATCAGATTTTATTTTTCATTTATTTAAATACTGTAACATTGTTTTTAATGCGTTATAATTGTTTATGATATCCCAGTTACATTTACAGCATTTGGCAGATGCCCTTATCCAAAGCGACCTTCATCTTTCAGTTAGCAGACCAACACCTTAACCCACACCTTTAACACCTGCTACCACTTCCACCTCCCAGTTTACTGTAGGGGCAAGGACTGTAAGTATGTTCATACATTACGATTACTTGCGTTTTGTTAGATGCTATTGTAACCAATAAATGTTAACTTTAAACAGAGAGGGCATGTTGATATGGTAACCCATCTCAACTCATTATACCAAAGTTTTAGCATATTATTAATTATTAATAATTAATATTATATTTATATATCATAATATTAACATATTAATTATTAATATTAACCCAAATGCTGAGCGGTGCGGTGGCATAGTGGTTAGCACGGTCGCCTCACAACAAGAAGGTTCTGGTTTTGTATCCTGGGCTCAGGGTCTTTCTTTGCAGAGTTTGAATGTTCCCCCTGCGCTTGCGTTGGTTTCCTCCGGGTTCTTCGATTTTCTCCCACAGTCCAAAAACATGTGCATTAGGTTGATTGGTGATTCGATATTGCCCCCAGGAGTGAATGTGAGGGTGTGTGTGGCCCTGCTATGGATTGATGTCGTGTCCAGGGTAATAAGCTCCCGCAGACCCCCGTGACCCAGAAAGGTTACCCGGGTAAAGAAGATAAATAAATGAATGAACCCAAATGCTGTGAAAATTTAAGTAAATCAGAGTAGAGTTGCATGGTTTTAAAGTTAAGACATCTGATCTTATTAAATCGGCTTCTGCTTATAGTTCCTTCTTTCTTATTCGAAATTGCCTTCAGTGCCCCTGCACCTTCATCAGCCTGTACTCTTTGCAAAAGGCAGGTTGGCACCAAATCCGGACTCTACCATCTGTTTGGCTTAACGAAATTAAGCTTCATCAGACCATTTTTTTTCTATTCAGCGATCAGCAGTCTAGTTTTGGTCACTCTGCTTGCTACAGCCTTCTGTTTGATGGCTGACAGAAATTTAACTCGACATAGCCGTCTGCCATTGTAGCTCATCCAGCACAAATTCCACCTTTTGTCGGCTTAACCCATTTTATCCATTCTCTTTGATGCTGATTGACAAATGCATCACTACAAATGTCTGTAGTAAATCTCTTTGCTTTTTGAAGCGATTTCCCAGATGGCGCCATCATAGACACTGATCTGTATTCAAGGCAAAGGGAGTAGACAAAGACTCAACTAGGTATTATTGCCCAGAATGACCTACAGCGTTCTACTGATCAGGCAATCAGTATTTAACTTAACTTTAA
The DNA here is from genome assembly GCA_026260075.1 of Sisor rabdophorus. Lineage (NCBI taxonomy): Eukaryota > Metazoa > Chordata > Actinopteri > Siluriformes > Sisoridae > Sisor > Sisor rabdophorus. The sequence goes on from JAOTQW010000015.1 coordinate 9,947,872, forward strand.
CCGATTGCTCACTCAAGCCACACTTTTCTTTGGCTTTCATTGCTGCTGCCGTTTAACAAATTGCATGCAGTCCAAATTTCAGCCAATCATTTTTATCCTTTGCCAGGGGAAGGAACATAAGCGTCAGCAAATCAGAGCAGTTAATGACAAGCTAAACACAATTCCAGCTGGTCTATTGAGGAAGGTGTCTAAAACATCTGCATATTTAAATGAGAATTTCCATTCTGAGGCATTTGGCAGGCATTCGATAAGTGGCAGTCTGTGCGTGTGCATACAGTATGTCTCAGACATAAGCCTGACTATACAAGGAATAGGCTTAAAATGAATTTCTAAGCATTAAAACATGTAAATGTCCCGGTCACTGTTAGACTTTAGATTGATTAAACTCACATATACGCAAAGAATTATGGTAAGTCATGCTCAAACCGTTCTTTTATCCCTCTTTATGTTCTTTTTACCCCAGGGCTAAACCGAAATACTGAACAAAAAAAGTGGTAGTGCAGTGGTTACTAAAAGATCGGGGTTCAATTCCCAGCACCACCGAGTTGACACTTCTGGGTCTCTGAGCTCCCTTAACCCCATAATTGCTCATTTATATAAAAAAGGTAAATGTATAATTGCTCTGGAGGGTGACTGAGGGTTCAGCACTACTGTTACTATGGACAGTATAGCCATCAGCATGCCAGCGTCAACTAGAAGCTTGGCAAAGGCAACAAGATACAGTGTGCTGGAAAAGGTTAAAGGAATAATGTCTTTCTTTTTCTCTCCCTCTAATTTACTCATATCGCCTTTTGCTTACACATCTCTGACTATTACTGTAGAATGATGCAGCCACCCTCCAAAACGCCATCTTCCCTCAGCAGAAACCCAACCTCACCAGCATCACACCAAGTCTGCATCACTTTACTCTCACTTTTCACTTCTAATCTAAGTTTGGGGGGAAAAAACAGCACATCTTTCACTGAGTTTCTGTTACTCGTGTGTCTTTGTTTTGACCTTGCCAGGACCTGTAGCCGCAGCCTATTGACTAGTGTTGTTTAATACAACTGGATTGATTGGTCTTTCTAATGACATGGGCAGATATAGAGCTTCTGTAGGACAGAGTGAAATGAACTTGCAAGTAATACAAGATGGCTATTTTTAATAAGAGGCTCAATAACAGTCTGTTTAAAGCTTTTGGGGACATATCCTGATGATGAATTAATACAATTAAAAAGCAGATCTATGACTTAGATGGAATTGAGGCTAGCATACATCTTGGTTTAGATTATTTAATAGCTTTATACTATATATGCTATATAGCTTTATTTCTCCCTTATAGAAGACAATAAGTGGAATTGCTCCTCAGGGGACCTATAGCGCAATATCTGATGCAGAACTATAGCGGGCAGCTGCATGGTTACAGTTTTATCTCTAGCAGTATCGATTTTGGAATTAAAGTAGTTCATAAAGTCATCACTGCTGTGCTGCTGGAAAATGTTGACGCATGTCAACTCACTCACTTTTATAGCCAATTTAGAATCAGCAATCAACCTAATGTACATGTTTGTGTGGGAGGAAACCAAAGTACCAAGAGGAAACCCATACAAGCGCTAGGAGAGCACAGAAAGACATGGGAATTAAACCCACAACCTGCTGTAAGGCAAATTTGCTAACCACTACAACTCTACCGCTCTAGTTACTTAAATGTAAATGGTAATAGGTTACGTTTATAATGATGCAACCCAGTTACTTTTTGTGAAAAATGACTAGTAACTATAACTTGTCACCCTAAACTTATATAAAGTTAATAACTTCTATAGTAACTTATATAAACTTAATAACTTATATAGTAACCTATGAACTCTAACCAAGGTGTATGCTATTTGTAAATGTAGTGGGTGGTAAAAAAATTACTTATAAAGACTTATATTTAGAAATTGCAGTGCAAATCCATGTAATACTTCATAGTTGAATTATAGCATTTTATGCCATTCCATAAAATAGAATAGATTTTCTGGTTCTAGCTAGAATCCTAAAGTTAATAAAGTTTAGTTCTTTGCTTTTTCTCCCGAAATATATATAAGTATATATAATATATATAAATATATAATAATTTTTACATCATGTAGGGACAAAAGTTCTGAGAGAAAAGTTATCCCAGTGATATTATCTACAAGAGCTTTGATAATGACAGCAAGTTCTTTTATTGCTGCACATGATGAAAGCGATAGGCCATCCAGAGTTATCCGTAATCATAAAGCTTACTACTGTTCTAGCACGACCACATCTGTCTTGTCAGAATTAAGCAGAGGAAAGTCAGTAAGCATCCACTGTCTAATGTCCTTCACACAGTCTTCAATCTTATTACAATGGTGCCTCTCGGCTGGCTTTGCCACAAACCTATGACTGTGCATTAGCATACTAGTGAAAACTAATGTCTTTCATTCCTCCATTCATCTTCTAACCCAGTTATTCCCTAGCTTGGGGGTCTGCTGGAGGCAGAGGTACACCCTGGACAGGTGGCCAGTCCATCGCAGGCCACATATAGACAAACAACTACACACATACTCATACTCAATCCTATGGGTAATTTAGAATCACCAATAAACCCAACATGCATCTTTTTGGACTGTGGGAGAAAACCCTCATACCCAGAGTAAACCCATGTAAGCATGGGGAAAACATTCAAACTCCGCACAGAAAGACCCGGGAATCAAGCCCAAGACCTCCTTGTTGTGAAGCGAAAGTTTTTACGGTAGACGGCTACATTAATATTATTTAATTCTGCTTTAATTTTGTAATTTTGACCATCTGGGACAAACTTCTAAAAGATTTTTAAAAGTCAGCTCTGATATCTGCTGTCTTGGCTGTTTTGGTAGACATGATCACAGACAGCTTTATGCTTAGATTAATGGCTGCAGTGTTAGTTTGACTTCTCCTATGACTAATTTGAAAGGTACCAATAGAAGTGACGGACTTGATAAGGCAATTAGCACAAGCAAATAAAAAAAATTGAAAATAAATCTGGTGGACAAAACAATAAATGTTTTCTTTTTTGGAAGAAAAAAATGTGTTTCTATGACATTTGTTCGCTATTGTTTGCTGCTAGCTATCGTTTATTGACAGAAGGCGTAAGGGGTAATGAACGTGTAAAACTCTGAAAGAGCTTTATATCTTCTTGTGGCCGTGTTGATTGTCGTACATCATGACAACTGAGATTTTAAAGTGTGTTATTAGGATTATACTTGTAAAGTCTGACAGGCAACAAGACTATTCAAAACTGCAGAGTGTAAACATGGCTTTATTTGGCAACATCTAAAAGTGGTTGTTCTTCCTTTCTCAGCCACTCACTTTTGTCTGCTTAAATTAATAAGCCATTGGACTGAAAAACACACAACATCCCTCTTCGGTCTGCAAACTTTTACATCAGGCTGTTACTTAGAGCTGACACTCCGGAGTCCTTACCTAAAGGTTAATCTCATGAAAAGTTACATCATTTTATTTGTACAGGAAACCTGCCCTTTTCTTTAAAAAGGCCATTTTTTCTGAACCTGTTTGTTATAGATTTACTGTCTGTGGAGCATTTTCCCAATAAATATTAATCTCATCTCATCTCATCTTCTTCCGCTTATCCGGGACCGGGTCGCGGGGGCAG
>JAOTQW010000015.1:9967917-9987120 GCA_026260075.1 Sisor rabdophorus
TTCGAACCCAGGACCTTCTTGTTGTGAGGCGACCGTGCTAACTGCTACGCCACCGCGCCACCCCAAAATCCTTACTGACTCACGTAAATAAAAGGATTTGTGAGACTCGGATCTGATCAACGAGAGATCCAGAATGATTTGAATTCGTGTCAAGGCCACTTATGACTCCTTTCAACACAGTGTAACAATAAACTATACCGAGAGCAGCATTCTCCAGCATGCAGGAGATTCTGATTTGGCTGTGTGCTATCATCCTTATCAAAGGCCTATTCATAGAGCCTGTTTGTGCTCTTCCTGTGTTTTGTGTGTGTGTGTGTGTGTGTTTGCTGTAGCTTACCTCTTCGCTGTACTTGCTGACGTAAGAGTAGATCTCGTTCAGAGCACTCAGCATGTTAAACTCATGGGAGTGAAGCCGTGCCTGCTCAGCCAAGTACGCGTTCATGTCCTGGTCGCTGATTGCTGGCAGTCGATTTATATCAGCATAGTATCTAAAAATATACACAGCAACCTGGATTTAATCCACTGTATTAAATATAATCACCTCCTGTGATAAACTAAAAAAAAAGTCCTGTTAAAATCCCTAAAATTCCAGACAGGTTTACTGTATGCATGAAAGCCTTTTTTAACCAGTAGTAGAGCAAGCAGTCAGTTTGATTTGTTCTTTATGGGAAATGACGATCAGCATCTAAAAGTATTATTATCATTATTTTTTAATTATTATTATTATTTATTGCACAGTGGTTTGACTTTTACAAGGAATTTACCTTGCTAGTGCTAGTGTTCCCTAATGACAGTAACAGGATAATATACGAATAATGAAAATAAAATATTTATTGGGACTGGGTAAAAAGGTCAATACAGTTCAATATCACAATAATTTTTGTCATAATACTATATGGATATTCTATCTTCTACTATCGATATATTTCAAAGTTATTTTTTAGATATCTGGCTTTATTAAACTGACAGGACAGAGATAAAAAAAAAAAATAAAAAACTGATCCATTAACTGATCTTCCATGTAAACAATCATGGTGAATTTCATAATCCTGATAGTATTTCCATTGAGTTATATATTGATTAGACTATAGATTACATATACAGTATACATTCAATTATTATCTATATAGATTCCCTTTATATGTTTTATAGGTATATTATGAGCATGTCTACTGTTAGAGGCACTGCAAAATAGAATAATGTAACATGAGATAATGATTTCTAAACAACCCACCTTTCCACCCAGTTCTTATAGTTGGGGATGTCTTTAGCATAGAGCAGCTTGTTGGAGGGAGAGTCTTTTCCCAGCCTGTGTTCTGAGGTGGAACAAGAGTCCATAAAGGTCTGGGCCACTACGGATAAACACGCATCTGTGATGCTGCTCTTGTGAATGTCAAACACAAACTGAGGGTTTTTAATAACGTTCACCCAAAATCGCAGCGGAAGGCTAAAAGGAAAAAGTCAACCCACAAAGTCAATCATCCGGTGTCTAAATAAAAAGCATCTTGATTTTTACTGCTTTGTTACCACCTACCAGTTACTTTTCCAAGTGTGCCGAACGTCCATATCATGGATCCCGTGCTTATCAGCCTGCTCGTCCAGGAAGTCAAACATGTATTTGATAGCTAAAGGCAAAGCGCTGCCTCTATGAACAGTGCTAAACAGAGTCTCAAACAGATCATCCACAAACTTCTGCAATGTACCCTGGGAAATGACAGGGAGATTTCAAAGAAGAAAGAGTTTAATTACAGACTTAACTATTTGCACCACATCGACATGAAATATTACAGTAAGGAAAATAAACCCATGTTGTAATGCTGTCTAAATTTTATTTACACTTTAAATTTTAGAATACACATTAACCAGCATTGGCAAGACACACATGCTGCTAGTTTTGGTCAGGATCTGGTCAATGAAAAACTAAATTATTTTTGAGCTATTTAATTCTTCAATGTTCATTTAGAACATTCATAAAAGGGATGCTTACAGCGTAGCGATGATAAACATAGGATAATTTCATGGCTGTTAATAAAAATAGAAAAGTATAAGAAGTTAAAGTATAAGTGTTACCTTTGTAGCTAGCAAGCGAGTGAGGTAGATCTCAGACACCATCTTACTGCCACGGTCACCCTCCTTTTGGTCTCCGTGTTCATGGTTTTTGACCAAGTGCCATACTTTTACTCCGCTCTCCAGATCTGGAGTGATCATCGGAGCCCGCGAGCGAAGGCTGTCTGGACTTCCGGTGTAGCGAAATGATGAGTCTGTAGAGAGAAAGCGCATGTAGACAAAACCAGGATTTTTTTGCGTTTTGGACAGACTAATACCATCCATTCATTGTCTATACTCCCTTATTCCCAGGGGTAAATTAGAATCAACAATCAGCCTAACATACATGTTTTTGAACTGTGAGAGGAAACCGAAGTACTCGGAGAAAACCTACACAAGCATTCCACACAGAATTCAACCTGCAGGAGATGCGAACCTGGTACTTTATTGCTGTGAATCAATAGTGCTAACCACTGTGCTGGCCTGGACTACTTAATCTTAAATTTAAAGCTTTACAATGTGGATCTTTTTAAAATATTATCCTGACATCACTGCATGAAAAGACCTGTGTCCGGACTAGTGGAACCCTGTATACGCTGTAGAAGTTTGGATGTAAAATTTACTGTCCATGAATGTCAAATCATACATGTCCTACCACATCTATTTCAAGAGAATGTCACAGCCAGAATCTTTAGTGCTATCATCATTTGTAGCCATGGTAGATAATCCTGTCAGAAGGCTTTCAACACCCCTGAGATATTTGCATTTCTCCCTTTACGTTTATATATTTCAGAACAAAATGGTTGCCCCAGAACTCAACCTGCCCTGACAGCTTAACAGCTCGTACGCATCGTCTATTATTTTGTTGGGTAAACTGACTTTATCCCATCCCAAAATTTTTACAGCTTTAAAATTAATTGTATTTGTTAGTCTTAAAATTTAACTTATTGAGACCTTGTTGTAGGCCTCAATATTATTCACAATGTTAATGCTGAGACAATCATTTGGTTGAGCGGCACCGTGGTGTAGTGGTTAATACTTTTGCCTTACAGCAAGAAGGTCATGGGTTCAATTCCAGGGTCTTTTGCATGTTCTCCCTGTGCTTGCGTGGGTTCCCTCTGAGTACTCTGGTTTCCTCCCACAGTCCAAATACATGTACATTAGGTTAATTGGTATTTTTTAAATTCTAAATTGCGCTGTAAGAGGCTCCAGCAGTCTCCTGTGACCCTGAATTAGGCAATAAGCGAATATAGAAGATAAATGAATGAATAAATGAATGATACATTATTCATCTGTTACATTTAGTTAAAATATGCTAATCATAATAATGATTAATATTCTAACTGATCAATAAAACAATAAACTCATTAACTTTAATTGTTTTGGTACTATCTATGCTTTTTAAAAATATCTTCATAAAACTCATCTTTTCAGTCCTATAGGAAATATAGAATATATCCATGAGAGTTTACTGTTGCCCCAGTCTCGTATAGCCAGACCTTTATACTGACGGCAAAAGCTCTGAGAACCTTACCAGACTTAAAAGGCTTAGGTCCACACTAGAGGATGTATGATTGACAGGTAAAACAACCTATGATGTTTCATTTGGTACCTCATCGTTTTTAAGGATGTGGAAATGGCCCCGCAATACCAAACCGTTAAATCTGTAATTTAGGAAAATCTAAAATATGTACAAAAGTTTACTTATTCCATCCGAATCACTGTTAAACAACATGACACACATCTCCCGTAAATCCTGTACACTCCTGACCAGAAGATCAGAAGATGATTCTGAAGGGCTTCAGCTAAGTGTGTCTGTTTCCCCCATACCTTCTGATTTGAATCTCTACATGCAGTGCATGCTTTACGTCTGCGCCATTTTGTCTAATCAATCTTCTTTACACACACAATAGAAATAGAAATTAGATAAATAAATAGATTATTTATTTTTTGTCTCATACTTGTTTTTTTGTTTCTTGGATAATGGCCTTGGTAACCTTGAGGTCTCAGCACATTCAAAAATCAAAGGATTTTGGGCATGTGTGTGTGTGTGTGTGTGTATGTTTATGTGTGTGTTTGCATGATGAGGAAAACAGGATTTCGATTTCATGATCCATGTTATGCCACTGCATATATCCAACCTCTTGACTATTCCCAGCGCTCCTGTCCCTGCCATTATTGAAGGTCACTGTGAGACCCGGGTTATTTTGGGCTCAGTGTGCTAAATTCAGGTGAAATGCTAAGTGCTGAGCATTAACCTGATATGAATCAATCAGCGGGTGACTGGCGGCAGCTGCGCCGCTCTGTGATGGATGAACAGTGCGGCTGTGAAAGCTGTTCTCTATGCTTGTCTATCTCTCTCTCTCTCTTTCTCTCTCTCTCTCTCTCTGCCTCTCTCTCTTTCTCTTACAAACATCCAAATTTCTCTGATTAGTTTATATTTTCTGAAGACTTTAATTACATATTTTTTAACAATCCTTTAAAAAAAGGAATTCTTAAAATATGTATTTCATGGCTTGCATGGGTTTACTCCAGCTACTCTGGTTTCTTCCCACAGTCCAAAAACATGTACATTATGTTGACTGGTGATTCTAAATTGCACACAGTTAGTGAGTGTGTGTATGTGGTTGTTCATCTATGTGTGGCCCTGTAATAGACTGGCGACCTATCAAGAGTGTACCCCTGCCTTTCTCCCCATCTGTGCTGGAATAGGCTCCAGCAGACCCTTGTGACCCCAAGCTCGGGAATAAGCGGGTATAGAAAATGAATAAATGAATGAATTTTAACTGTTTATTAATTTTCTAGGCTTCATTTATCTTAGTTAACGACTTGTGAGGGCCGATTTCACACACATGCAGTGAGCTCAAGGTGGGTGACATGATTTAAGCTAAGATGTCTTTGTTGCTAGGTGACAACTCAGTCTTTAGCCAATCTAGACCACAATATTTGGCCCGGGATTCGTTTTTGGCCTTTGTACTTTGATACTTTGGAGTTCTAATGTGCAGCGGATAATTAGCAATCAAAAAGGCCTGCAGCTCTGTGCTGCAAAATACGAGTGAACCAGATGGGAAGGCCCGAAGCTGTCTGTTAGGGCTGTACTGAGAAAGAGAGGGGCTAATATGTGTGCATGGCCAATACAGATGGCATCCAAAATCAGCAGAGGTATTAACATTATTAGGATTTTTGATGAATGCTATCAATTCTCAGATTCCCACTGGCTTTTTCTCTCTTTCTCTTGTTCTCCCAGATTTTTTCTAGGCCGTAAAGCAAACTGCATTAGTAAACACTAATTGGGTTTCCATTGTAACGTAGAGCAATATTTTTTAACGTTTGTAAAATTTTTTAAAAACAATAAAAAATGCAATTTAGGTGATAAAAATAGGTTTTTATCAAAAGGCTGATGGTGGTACTGGTAACCTAGTATATAACAAGAAAAAAATAAAACAAGGCGAGCATAATGGAGCAGAAACAGAATTTATTCAAAGTAACCAACAAAGCAAGCATAAGAGAAGACGGACTGCAATTATCAATCATGGGGTGAAGTAATACATGTCGGAGCAGCGCAGCGCATGATAGATTTTTCAAAATCTACTATTTTGCACAGGGTGATAAAAACAAAGCCACTGTCCCCTCATTTTAAGTTGCATGCTAGCAGACCGACTTTTGTAAATAATGCTACATGATTGTTAATCATTCATTCATTCATTCAAATATTTTGCGATACTTATTTCCTGGCTCAGGAGTCTGTTGAAGCCTATTCCAGCACACCTAGGGCAGGAGGCCTGGACAGGTCACCAGTTTATCTTAGGGACTTACAACCACACACTCACACTCACTACTATGGCCGGTTTAGAATCATCAATCAATCTACTGTACATGTTTTTGGACTGTGGGTGGAAAGCGGAGTACCCAGAGTAAACCCACGCAAGTGTGAGAAGAGCAGTCAAACTCTGCACAGAAAGGCACCTTGCCCAGGAATCAAACCCTGGACATTACTGCTATGAACTCCTAACCACTAGAACACAGAAAGGACAAGGGACCCAAGAGGGCTTTATATACAAGATATATACAAATAGGGCTACATGACAACAACAAACCTATTAAAATATGAATATTCATTCATCCTCTATACACGCTTATTTTCAAACCCAGGTTTACGGGGGTATGCTGGAGCCTGTCCCAGCACACATAGGGCGAAAGGCAGGGGGTACACCCTGGACATGTCGCCAGTCCATTGCAGAAAACATAAACATGAAAACACAAAACAGAAAACCCCAAAGAACCCAAACCTGACACTGTCCAAGCAAAAAGGACAAATAAACATTCATTTATTCTTTCACTATATCTCTTATTCCCCAACTTGGAGTCCATCCCAGCGCACATAGGACGATTGGCAGGGGTACACCCTGGACAGGCCGCTAGTCCATCACAGGGTCACACATAAACAAACAACCACACACACACTTACTCCTTTTTAGAGTCACAAATTAACCTAATGTACATGTTTTTGGACTGTCGGAGGAAACCAGAGTACCCAGAGAAAACCCACACAAGAGCAGGGAGAACATGCAAACTCAAAATCAGGACCTTCTTTCTGTGAGGAGAACGTGCTAACCCCTACAACTATCAATAGGTGTATGACACAGTGTGAACCTGATAAAGAAATCTGTAAACACTTACCGTATCTGCTGATAGATGTACGAGAAATGCTAGCTGTGGGAGGAATGTTGTAGGAGGACGTCTGCTTCGGGACCAGGGCCACTACAGAGCGGTCTGATACCTGCGCACACACAAAGAATGACCTGTGTACTGTAGTGGGTAAAGAAGCAGTTACACAGACTTAATGAAGCATCAAGAAAACAATAGCAAAACCGTTGATACATGATATTAGAAAGAAACTAGCAAGCACGAAGATAAGCTTTACAATTTCATTCAGCAGTTGCTGCACTTCTATTCAAGAGTCGAGAGCCATTTCACGGTCACTGACTCCACAAACTGTCAGTGCAGTGAGAGGCAATTAGATAAGTAGTGAGGCAAATAGTTTAGCCGTGGATAAAATAAGCAAATGTTCCTTGCATACATTTGTTCCAAGATGACAAAAGTGCAGTCACAGAACACACACATACATTCAAACGAGAGACTGAAAGGAGATTTTAGACTTATTAAAACTGAATACTTTACATTTCTGTTGGGATTGAAACTCACAACCTTCTGTGCTTATCTAGCAGCCCTTTTCCATAAGCGCCACCACACAGTGTGAAGCTGTGGCAGATTCATTTACATTCATGACACTTGGCAGACTTTCTTATCCAGACCCTTTTGGAGGGTTAAAGGCCATGCTTAGAGGCCCAGCAGTTGCAGATTGTTGGTGTTGGGAATTAAACCCACAACCAACCACTTTTATGAATTTTTTTTAAACCGATTAAAAAACCAAACATATTTTCTCTAAAAATTCTGTTCTTTTGCCCTCATAAAAGGGGGTAGTGGTAGTACAGTAGTTATGGTGTTGGCCTGCTCGTTGGAAGATACGGTCGAATTCCCAACAGCACCAAGCCACCAATGGGCCCCTCAATAAGACTCTTAACTCTCAGCTGATCAGTTTTATAAAAGGGATAAATGTAAGTTGCCCTAAATAAGGGTTTAAATGCTGTATTCATTGATCTTTTACATCTGCTTATTTCCTAACCCTGGGTCACGAAGGTCTGCTAGAGCCTACCCCAGTACAAATAGGGCAAGAGGCAGGGGGACACTGTAGTCAGATCACCAGTCCATCGCAGGGTCACACATAGACGAACAATCAAACACCCTTAAATTCAATTCAAAGGCAATTTAAAATCACCAATTAACCTGACAGATTACAGATTACACAAAGTAAACTCAGGCAAGTGTGTGGAGAACATGCAAACTCTATACAGAAAGACACCTTGGGCAGTAATCGAACCTGGGACCTTCTTGTTGTCAGGTGAAATGCTGACTATTACACCACTGCGCCACCCTGCTGTAAATTTAATACAGTATAGGTATACAGTATATATTGTATAGGGAGGCACACAGGTCTTTCTGTGTGGAGTTTGCTTGTTCTCCCCGCACTTGCGTGGGTTTCCTCCAGGTACTTTGGTTTTCTCGCACAGTCCAGAAAAAAAAATATACACTAGGTTGATTAATGATTCTATATTGCTTATAGAAGTGCGTGTGGTTGTGTGTATCTGGCTGTCCAAGGTGTACCCACTGCCTTTCGCCCTATGTGCTGTGGGATAGGCTCCAGCAGACTTATGTGACCCCAAGTTTGAGAAAGATCTTTTTCCCCTTATTTATCTAAATATTAGTGTATAATAAATACCAATTGGGTGTCTCATTAGCCTCCCAAATATAAGAAAATGCTCAAAAAAACTGCCAAGCTTAAATCAGGTTATGTTTTATTTTTATTTAGCCAGTTAAATTACCTACACAGTTTCTAAACTGCCTTGTGTGTCTAAGTTTTATTTTGATGGTTGATGTAAGGATTTATTTCAAGGGATTTTAGGAACTGCACTGTTTCATTAACTGGCCAAGAATGATGACGTGTTTGTCTGCGAGAAATGTGCTGGTCTATTAAAAAGACAGATAACAAAGCTTATAAACTCAATAGAGGTTGACCAATCTTATAAAGGCTTTTATTAGAGCCAAGCAGAAGCCACACTTAGGTTGTTTAAAGGCCAAAACTGACTGATTAAACAGATGGAATCAGAAACGAATTCTGCCTAATTGGAACGAAAGCCTGCACCCAGATGAAACTGATAAAACTGTCCACCAGTGAACAAGAGCATACGGACAATAGACTTGGCCTGAGGGAGAAATAGGATATTTACAGTGACATATAAACTGGATCCTGACAAACAGAGTTAAGGAAATAGAAGGCACTAATTGGACATAATGAAGGGGAACAAAAGCTTTTGTCAGACTTTTGAAAGCCAATGCTGACTTTCCAGGTCTCAAGAAAGAAGGGTTATCCTCACCCAAGAGTAAAAATTGACCCTGATAGTTGTGTTTAAGCTTTGCCTTTGAACCAAACATAAAGACGGGCTGTGCAATTTTGTCCCTGATTTGGTCATTTATGACAAATTTGAAATCCTAAATGAGTCATTGATGGTTACTTGAAATATTTCTTTTCTTTGTTGAAGGTCTGGCATATTTATTTCTCACACTTTCCTGAATTTCAAACAAGTTACAAATTAATTTGCATTTTAATAGGTGAAGTATTTTATCCCCCATCAAATCAGCAAGATTTCTGGCTCCCAGGTGTCTTTTATACAGCCTGAGACAAGCTGAGATTAGACGCTCTCTTAAGGGGACTCTCTTAAATGGAGTACCTCCAATCTCAGCTCATTACCTTAGCTCATCACCTGTCCAAAGAAGCAATAAATTAATCAATCAGTTTTCAAACCCTTTAGCATGGCAAAGACCAAAGGGCTGTCCAAGGATATCGGGGACAAGATTGGTGACCTACACAAGGTTCAAATATTCTACAAGAGCATCGCCAAGCAGCTTGGAGAAAAGGCAACAACAGTCGGTGGGATTGGTCGCAAATATTTTTCTTCACTGAGAGAGAATGTACGTTACTGAATGTGTCAAGTTTATTAATGTTAAACTCTGGACACGTTCTTTTTTGCGCAACTGTTTTTAACATGTTTTGACTGTCCAACATTTTGACATTATAAAAACAGTTCCTAAAGTGGGACATGACCATCAAATTTCTACAGTCTGACAGGCAACAGTCCAAAATACCATAAACAATTTGACACAGTGCAAACCCCTGCTTTAAAAAGCAAATCTTCCTGCATATATTTGCAGTTCATTTCCAAAGTCTAGCAAGGTTTCTGACTGCCTATTTTCTATATCCACTTTGTAGTCCACCCACTCAGAAGAATTGTCTCAATGAAGTCATTTCAAAGCTGACCTCTTCAGATGCCTACAGTCCGCCCTGCATCGCCTTTAATGACAAATGAACCCGTAGGTATTACTTGATCATAAGTGGCAGTAAAATGAAGAGAATCAGAATTTGGGAATGATGTCAGAAAGGACTCAATAGCTGTTAGGCATTCAGTTTAAAGGTTATTAAAAGTGAAAAAATAGTTAGGAAGCAAAGCAAAATAAAAACAAAGTGTACTGTGTGTAAGTGTGTGTGTGTAAGAGAGAGAGAATAAAAAACTTTAACAACCTTAGATAGTCAAAGCTTTAGAAAGTCCATTTCACAAAGGGAAAAAAACAGATCTCTCTCATCTCTGTAATGCTGTCTATAATCTTTTCTCCTTTGCTCTTTCAGAGTAAAGGCTGCCTTTAGTCAGAAATCCCTCTGCACTTCTTCACTTCATCCACCCCCCAACACACACACACACACACACACACACACACACATAGTTCTTCATCTGTTACAACATTAGGAAGTGTCCACCTCAGAACTGAATTCTACCTTGCATATAGCTAATGACCTGGCTGAGGAGACGCTTGAAGGAGGGGAAGACTGCCAGAGAAAGCATGTCAGACTCGACACTCAAAAAGGGTAACCTTTCTTTTTCTTCCTACTCGCTGCTCTCTCATTTTCTCTATTTCATGTGTCTCTGGCTTCCACCCTTGACACCAGCAAAGGCTTCATTAGCAGCACCTTTCACAAAAATCAGACCCCCTTTTGCTCAATCTAACTCTTTCGACCAAAAGAAATAAATGCGTACATTCTATTCAGATTAAAAGCCCTACCCAAGCATTGAATGCTGACATTTTGGACAACGTGTAAATGCTGAAATGTTTGCTATTTACTCGCTGTCATGTAGAGACATTGGAAATTCTGCTTTTTTCTAAGGTAATACAAAATAGTAGCAAAGTAGTCGATGATTCCATATTCCAACATTCCTAAAGGTTGAAACGCCTTCATGCCTGCTTGCTCATTTAAGTATATTAAAAATGACTAAAATGACTTTTAAATTACTACTACTACTAAATTACTGTGTCCCCAAAACTAGATTCTAAACAACCCTTTAAAGCAACATAAAATACAAAAGCTCTATCTGCATAATACCCCTTGCATACTGTATATGCTAAAGTATTTCCTACAGCAGCAGCAGGAACAGCATTGAGGGTCTATATGAAGATAGATGGCAGGTGATTGAAGGGAGGTGGATTTGCCCTTGAGAGATAATCCTGGGCTAGGAAGGCTGTCTGATAGAGGCTGGCTGGAAGTGATAAACAGCCAGCGTTTGGTAAGATAAGGCCTCAATCAAACACAAAAAGCCAAGCCTTTTTCCAATATCTCTGATCCCCATGGCCTTTCTCTGATGGGCATCAGTAAAAGCTCCCTGAGCAGTCAGAGCATTAACTCAAAGGCCACCTTCAAGCAGTCAGGAAGTAAAACCACCAGTACCCAGTCCGACATTCAGAACTGTTGCAGAACTAATCTCATACGTCATGCTTTTTGCTAACGGAGAAATTTAGTGGTTAGAACCTGACAACAACAGGGTCCTGCGTTCGAATCCCAGGCTTTCTGTGCAGAGATTGCATGTTCTCCCCGCACTTGTGTGGGTTTCTTCCGGGTACTCCGGTTTTTGGAATGATTATTACTTTTTCATTAGCATGTTAGACCTCTGAAAAGGACATTATTAGGATCAAACCCCACATCTAATTAACTGCCACTGAAGCCTTAACTGCTAACAAAAAAAAAGTCTTATCCAAAGCGACTAACATTTAGCTCATTTAAAGACCTGAGCAATTATGAGTCTGCCAGTTCGCAGTCCATAGCTAACTGCGCTACCATCATCTTGATGGTGCAGCTTGGCGACATCATCATTTACATTTGCAGCTTTTGGCAGACCCATATCCAGAGCAATTCACATTTATCTATATTATACAACTCAGCAATTGGGGATTAAGAGCCTTGCATAGGGGCCCAGTAATGGCAGTCTGGTGATTCTGGGAATGAAACCCTGATCTTCACATTAACAGTCCAACACCATAACCACTGTGCTTCCATTTCTATTTAGATAAATTTGCTTTCGATAAAGAAATCTACTTAAAGCTCTAAATGTAGCTTTACAATATGTGTGGTGGTGCAGCTAGCAATGGATTATCAAAAAAGCACCAGGACTATGCTTCAAAAGGTTCTTTATTCAAATTCCAGTCCTGCCAAGCTAAAAGAATGGTTTAAAGCAATTAATTCTCATCTCAACTAAATGTAAATGAATAAATAAATTTAAATATGTTGGAAGTTGAGTCTTACTGAGGAACAGATGAAGCTGTGTTCTAGGTGTGACGAAAACATTCAGTGGTAGATATGAAAAATGATGTGTCATTGGGGCTGAGAACTCCAGCGATGTGCCATGCTTATAACACCACAGTTCTGGATTTGGGTTTAATCATCTGTTATCATGTGTTATGTGTAACAACTCAGGGCCATTCATTTAATATGTGTCGAAATGCTTCATGACTAATCTTATGCTGTGCGATATGTTTTAAAACACATTTTAATTACTTCCTCAACCAGAGAGTGAAATACTGTATAAAATATTCCAGGCAGCTATCCATTGCCATTGACACTCACAGAAACAGATGTATTCTTCAGCACCATACACACACACACACACACACACACACACACACACTAGGGCACACTACTTAGCTGACACTTAGCACATTTGAATTGTTAATTTCTTATCTCTCATGCCACTCAAAAGCAGAAATTGGAAATTCTTCTGCTGTCCCATGGGTACAAAAAAAGCCCCTCAGGGACATAGTTCCAGCCAGCAAATGATTTTCAACCTGCCCAATCAACTTTGCTGATTAGACTGAGGGTGACAAAGTGGCTAAAATTTTTTTGGAGTAACTTTTAAACTTTTCATGTTTTACTTAAATGTACGTAAAAAAAAATTTATTCGAACCCACTTAAAAATAATACTTCAGGAGTGACTACAGTAAGATAGACGTTAATTGTAGTGAAGTATGTTGGAGTAGGGGCGGCGTGGTGTAGATTACAATGTGGTCACGTTACCGAAAGGAACTCCTGGCTTCCATTCCTGGGCAAGGTGTCCTTCTGTGCGGAGTTTGCACTTATGTGTTGTCTGCACTTGGGTTCCCCCGGTTTCTTTCCACAGTCCAAAAACATCTACATTAGATTGATTGGTGATAGTAAATTGCACATTGGAGTGAGTGTAAGTGTGAGGTTGTTCGTTTGTGATGGACTGGCAACCTGTCCAGAATTGGGACCCGATGGAATAGGCTTCAGCAGACCCAGGGAATAAGCAGGTATAGATATTATCAGGTATAGATAAATGAATGAATCATGGTCACCAGGGTCTGCTGGAGCCTATCCTGGTATTACAATGAAAGGCAGGCAGTCCATCACAAACGAACACCGGATGGTTAATTTTCTAGACACCAATCAACTTAACAACATGTTTTGTACTGTAAACCGGAAAACCTGGCGTAAACTGCATGCATACTCCAACAAAAAATGTCCCTGGCCAGGTAATATTGTTGTGAGGCACCAGTGCTAATGACCAAGCCACTATTCTGCAGTATAATATAGTTGTAAAAATTTTTATTGTGCTATAGTTATTATTGTAGTCATTGGTTTCTTTACCTATAGTATAGTTACTAAAGCAAGTGTAACAGATATACTACAGCAACATCAATAAAATATTAATTATATCATTATCACAGTAATTTTTACATATTTTGTGCCAAAGTTACTCTGTAATACTACTTTTAATATGAGAAAGAAGGAAGGAGATCCAGAGATTAATCGAAAGATGAAAATGGAATGCAGTGCTATCTAGGCTAATGAAATCCTCTCTTGATGACCTAACAGACTAATCACCCTTGTGGAATTCGAGGCAGTAATCAGTGGGAAGTGCTTCATGTCATTACATTTCCATTTAAAGTTGATGCTCTTGCTTTGCCTTTCAAAGGAAGCTGTAACTCAGCTTCCTCATATTGCACTGTAATTCGGATATGTAAGTCAGGAGCAGATTTTCCATTTAGAGAAATTACATGGCACATAGTAGACATGGGGCTGGTGGGTGTTTTGGGTTGAGGTGTGAATGACAAAAATGCTATGATCGAAATAAAACACCTGTGAAAGCAAATTTCTTTTAGCCCTCAAATGTAAGATCTGAATAATAAGAATGAAGCACCGTTGTTAAGGGATTTTTAAGATACCTGGCCGTCAGATCTATCATGTGTTTTTAAGCATCCTATTCCAGATTTACTCTCACTCTTTCTTTTCTATAATAATCTTCACACTTTCTAAATGGCTTTCTACCAGATCATGGAGTGCAGCTGTGGGGGATTTGCTAATTCAGCCCAAAATGATTAATAGAATTAGGCACTAATGCTTGGTGATGAGGTCAGGGCTCTGTGGAGGACACTCGAGTTCTTCCCCTCTTCCACTTGTCAAGTCATGTCTTCATGGAGCTCAGAGGTTTTGTGCACAGGGGCATTGTCATGCTAAAAGAGTCTCTCTCTAAGGCCACATTTACACTGCTTGTATCATTTCACTCTTTTTTTAGACAGATCACACACACACACACTGTGGGAGGAAACCAGAGAGTATGAACATGCAAACTTCAGGACCTTTCCAGGGTGTATCCCTATGTATGCTAGGATAGGCTCCAGCAGAACCCGTGACCCCAAACTAGAGAATAAGTGAGTTAGAATATGAATAAATAAATGAATTTATTTATTCATATTCTAATTTATGAATTATATATAATAAATTGGTTGAATAACTGCTAACCAGTTAGCAGCATGCTACTGTTCTGCAATAGCGGGCTCATTTTCTGCTGTGTTTTGGCTAGCTCCATTTTTCACAGTTTACCTCAAAAACCTACAGCATATTCCAAAAGCCTGCCCGCTCTCTCCTTTAACTTCTTTCTTCATGTAGCCTTTCAGGCTATATTAAGAGTGTAAACTTTACTTCTATTATAATAGCCTGGTGGATGGGGAGTATTTTCGTCTTTCGTTCTCGATAATAAAATGCGATGAAAAGGTGATGAGCAAAATAAAGTGAGCTGAGATGGAGAGAGAGAGAGAAAGAGAATTTGTACGCTTTCCTTGTAAACATAAAATGAGCTGCAATACAATGTACTGAAGAAATGACGTCGGGGTAAGGACACACTCCAGTACTTTTAAAGTAAAGGGCAGGCTGACATCGGTAAATAAGCCTAAACGGACAAAACACTCCAGACAAAACAATCATTCTCTCACTTTCTGCATGCATGCATGTACACACACACTCACACACACTCTCATGCTCTTCCCACTCTCACTCATGCGTGCATACCTCTTCACTGCCCTAATAATAGCCATTACCGCATGTGAATCGAAGAGAAGTACTGAAAAAAAACCCCTCAGCTTTGTGTTTCTCAAACACTCGTCCACAGATCCTCTGCGTATTATGGTCGTAACTGGGGTTCTGGTTTTACAGGTGATCAATGCGCTGCTTTTGTATGATTCTTTCAGGCAAACAAACCTAGTGACAAAAGGCTTTTATGACAGTTTACTGTGACGTCCAAAAGAAAACAGTGCAGCTCGCATCACCTCTATTAAAGTAGAAAACAGAAAGAGAAAGAGAGACTCGCGCTGCAACCCAAATTGGATAATAAATAAGTACGTGCTTGATTACAGTTAAAAAAAGGGGATCTCTATAGCCAAGTTACGTGTCATTTCAATAAATTCGAACATACTAAATCCGCCATGTTGATATTGTCACATGTCACAAAAGCGCCAATTTAAAGTTGTTTATTTGGAAAATTATAAACAAGTGCAATTTGAAGCGTTAATACAGAGGCTCAGCAGTGGTGGCTTCTTGACCACTGAGCCACCACTTCTCTAAAAACTCGCCTCGCTAACTTGTTTTTGCATGCTATAGTACACATTTTCAAACAGCCTTTAATGCTCCACCCATCGGTGCAAGCATAGGTGCTAGCTGTAAATTCATGCTACCATTGGCATTATGTGATTACTTTGCCACATTACATCATTAAAAAGGCCATTAAATAGACACCTACATATCTGTTAGACCTCCTCTACCCCTACTTTTCTGCCTTATCCCTCAGGTAATCTGACCTTGGTCTTTTCCTCGTTATCAGACGTCATTTGTTGTAGGTTATTTGGTGTTCATTAATTCATTTATCTTTTATACCCGCTTATTCCCTAAGAGAGCACATAAGGGTAGGCCAGGCCAAGGCCAGAACAGGCCAACACACACACACACACACACTCACTTTTAATCCTATAGGCAATTTAGAATTGCTAGTCAACCTAATGCACATGTTTTTGTGACTGTGGAAGGAAACCGGAGTACCCAGAGGAAACCAATGCAAGCATGGGAAGAACATGCAATGCATGTTTCCTGGTTCCAACAACTTTAAAATCCCCTTACCTGATAATGCATGAGTGTGTTGAGCCTCTTCCAGTCATTCTCAATCTTTGTGGTGATGTCTTCATCCTGCAGAACCACTCGTGCCAACCGGCCCTGGCGCCATTCTGGAAAAAGTCCAAGCAAGCATGAAAAAGTGAGGCTACAGTGTTGGTTGAAGCAAAATAAGACAAGTTCAGAGGAAAAAATGATCATTGATTTTCCCCTCTGTTGAATGGTCCTCATTAGCATGTATGCTTGCCAGATGCACAGATGATGGCTGATAAAAACACACACACACACACTCGCATGCATGCATGCATGTAGAGAGTTGTAGCAGTTCCAGGCTTTAAAAGCTTGCAATGGAAGCAGTTTTTAGGCCAAGGTGCTGGAAGGCTTTTTGGAACTGCTGATAGTGAGCTCTATTTATGTGGAAAATACACAAGCCAGGAAGTTTAGAATAGGCTGAATTCTTCACTTCAAATTGCTTTTAAACACGCAAAATAATATCTTCATGCTAACACAAAAAAGGAAGCCTGTTTGACCTGTCCAAATACCAAGTCATTTTTAAACACCTTTGTATAGATGGTAGCCCAATGCTCAAGATGTAGGACCCATGGATTTAGTTTCCAGCACCACCAAGCTACCACTGCTGGGTCCATGAGCAAGGGTCTTAACCTTCAACTGCGCAACTGGATAAATGTAAGTCGTTTTGGATAATGTGGGTACATCATGCTTTTTAAAAATGTTAAATCCTTGTGCAAGGTCATGTTTGAGACTACAAACTTGGATAGTTTAACTCGAACCACTCACAGTTTAGTTTGAGTTTTAACTTACATTTACAGTGTTTGCACTTTTACACTTTAATCCAAAGAGAACTGCATGTAGTTGTAATTCAATTTACAACTGAGCTGTTGAGGTTTAAACAACTCGCACAAGGGCCCAGCAGTGGAAGCTTGGTGGTATGGAAATTTGAACTCGCAACCTTTGAGATACTACTCTCATGCTAAACGGTGTACAGACATCTCTTTCTTTCTCTCTCTTCGTCCCGCTCTTTCTCTGTCAGCTCCTGCAGTGGGGGTGGGGTACTGAACGCCAATTTACTCAATAGCGTGTGGGGAAAATTATCCTCTTAATGCCCATGACAATAACTATGATTACCATGAACGATGAGAGCCTGCTGAGGTGTGCGTGTCTGATGTATGTGTGTCCGTGTCTGTGTGTGTGTGTGCGTGTGTGTGTGTGTGTATACACTTGTGTGTGTGTGTGTGTTGCCTGTGTTGCATTTCAAAAAGCAAGAACAAGCTTTTACTGAGGCAGATCTGTCACTCACACTAGGAAGGGCATACACACTTCTAATGAAATGGAAATAATTAATGACAGAAAAAGCTGTGTGTGTGTGTGTGTGTGTGTGTGTGTGTGTATTACGTTCTGGGATGATACTCACCCAGGTCCATGTCTACAGCTCTGGGTCTTAGTGAGTAGGGCATATTTTTGTAGATGGCATCCAAGATCTTTTCCTTCACCTGCATGATGGTATCACAGTTCAGCACCTTCACTGCAATCTCCGGACTGTTCTCATTATCCGGATTGACGCAGTTCAAAATCTGAAATGGACAAAGAGGATGAGGATTGTCTGGAAAAGGAGCGGGAATGCTCTGATGGAACTGAGCTTTGGGTACACAACAAGGTTGAGAGAAAAGGCCATTTGCCGCTCCCAGAAATCTAATTTCACACCCACTGCAGGAGCCCGATTTTAGCTGCAGCAGGGCATTAGGGCTTAATGAACAGTCTGTCCAGGCACAAAAACACGTAGACACACACACACAGGAAACGATGCACATGTGGTGCATGTGTTTACATGTTGAAAGCACTCAGCATGCGGTACATATGACCGTGTGTTTGACTACTAACCAGTGTTTTGTATTCAATTTGCTGTCGTATGAGCTTGTCTTCACTGAGTGAGTAGCGAGCTTCTCCGGTGATGGCATCTATAGGCCCTTTTTCCATCTGCTGCTTTATAGCACAATAAAGCATGAATAAAGGCTCCCCGGCACACTCCTGCAGGGGGAAAAAGTAAGACAGGCAAAATCAGGAGAGAAAGAATATCGAATGTTATGGCTTGGATGTCCAGACCTTCAGATTACCAGCAAAAGGTTAGTGGTCAAGGTGTTTGGAGTATGGATCCATGGATCATGGATTCAGTTTCCAGAATCACCTGTGCTGGGACCCTGAGCAGAAACCTTAACCTTTTAACTGCTTAGTTGGTTAAAAAACGTTTACAATTTGGAGATTGGAGATTTGGTAGGACAAATCCCACAGATATTATCCAAATGAAGGTGAAAATGTAGGAAGAAAAAAGCTTTCCTGACAACTTAGATGGACTAGGTGTTGGACTGATACCTGGAAGATCGGGGTTCCAAGAACTACTGAGCTGGCACTGCTTGGTACTGCAAAACCACTAACACAGGACATCAAAAACTGATGTCAACCCACAACACCCCCCACCCCAAATAAATGCGAATAACCAATAATCAACATAAACATTATCAGATCTTCCTATAGTCTTATGTAAACATTACCCTAGTGTAAACACAAAAACAAACTAGATCCTTTAGTAAATAGTTTCTTTATCCTAGTCTTCTAGTTTATTCTAGTTTATACTTGTAAAAGTTTACTAAAGTGTATCAGTTCATTCATTCATCTTCTAACCCGCTTAATCCTTAACTCAGGGTCACGGGGCTGCTGGAGCCTATCCCAGTGCACACAGGGCA
>JAOTQW010000015.1:10082108-10092793 GCA_026260075.1 Sisor rabdophorus
ATATATTGTGCACATATTTAAAAAAAACTTAAATGGTTTGTAGAACTTGCAGAATTATTTAGCATCCCATGCTGCATCTTAAATTTAGTTCTGAAGCTCGATATAGAATAAGATGATATCTGCCTGAAAGCCTCCCGAGGCATAATAAGAACCTTTCTTTTTTTAAACTGAGTGGCAGCTCCAGCTTCATACGTAGGAGGCAGAAAGAAGGCAGAAAGAGGATCTAGTTGGTCTTTCTCTAGGTGAAAAATCCTATTTCCCATTGCTTGATAACCACATACCTCATTTCCTACACATCCCTCATACCTGGCCAAACAAAGGTGGAGGTGCTCGAGACGGGAAGAGATGTGTGTCTGTTTTTGTGCAAGATAGAGGTTAAAGGGTTGAAAAGACACAAAGCAAGTAATCTGGTTTTCCCGGCGCCCGGAAAAGAAGGAAATCATGCATGGATTTTAAATTTCACAGCTGAGTACTTGGAAGGGAAATGGCTAGGTTTAAAAAAAGTCCCCTTTATTAGCTGATGATCTCCAAAGAATGAGTGTTGCATTCATGGGGTAAGATGAGGAGGGAGGGAGGGGAGGAGAAAGGCTTTAGAAACACAACTCACGGTGAAGCTCTTATCGCTGAAAATACATCCACACCGTAGAATAACAGGGAGTTCGATCTTGAGTTTCTCTTGAAAGTTGACACTTCACTCACGAACCCACCGGTGTTTGTCAGGATGACTAAAATTTCACACTCGTTTTTAATAGAAACATGGACACAGCAAGGACCTGACACCGTCAAGGCTGATTTTGCACATGATGCACTGGAAGTCTTTTCCCTTCATTATCTCTGTCCACATGATATGGAGACAGATGGCAGCTTACAAGATTACAAGGACCTGTTCCTTTTTGATGCTGCCTTTTTCTGGTGTAAATTCCAATAATGGCTCCCTCCGAAATCACATTTTTCTTAAGTAAGTACTACATACTACTACGTACTACTCAACGGTACTTCTCCACGAAAGTACATTCCATATGGTATGGCTACATAAGTAAATTTTTAAATGGGTAAATAGCACTGTTGCCTCACAGCAAGAAGGGCTGGGTTCGATTCCAGGACAGGGGCCTTTCTTTGCAGTGATGGCATGTTCTCCCTGTGCTTGCATGAGTTTAGTCCGGGTACTCAGATTTTCTGGCGCTCATCCAACAATATGTATGTTAGGTTGATCAATGATTATAAATTGCTCATAAACGTGTCAGTGTGGCTCTGTGATGGATTGGCAACCTGCCCAGGGTGTACTTTTTTTGCCTTTCACCCTTTCTGAGCGCTGGGATAGGCTCTGTGACGCCAAATCAGGGAATAAGCGGGGGTATAGTTCTTAAGTCACTTCTTTATAACCTTCATACTAGTACAAAGTCTTCCCACTAGATTTCAAAGGATAGAATAGGGGGATTTTTTTTTCCAATGTTGATATTGACATTCACAGCATTTAGCAGATGCCCTTATCCAGGGCAACTTACAACTAAGCAATTGTGGGTTGAAGGACTTGCTTAGGAGCCCACAGTGGTGGCTTGATGGTGCTGGGAATCGAAACCCCCGTCTTTCTGGTATCAGTCCAACACCTTAACCACTAGGCCACCCCTAGTGCAACTGGGCAGTAATGTCAGCTGAGAGGGTCTGGGGTGTAGTCAGGCTTCCATTTTTAACCCTGAACATGTTATGTTTTGTCAAGGGCTTTGTGCAGGACACACAGGTTCTTTTACACCAACAAGAACGCACCATGTCTTTCATAGAGCGCTTTGCTGATGGTGTCCATAAAAAAGCAAGCTTTAACAACACAACCGACTGTGGTCAACAACTTTACCAGCAGGCCATGGTCAGATGCAAAGCTCTGCAGTTTGTTTACAGGGTGTGTTTTTTGCAGGAAACATACTATATAAACTGGATCATGCAAAACGCTTTAGCATGACTCATTTGTTTATGACTATAAGACCCAGGTGTGGCTTTGTTTAAGTCAACTTCTATATGCTCTTCTGTCTGTTTGACTTACTTATTCAATGCTTTGAGTCAAGGCTCCCGAAAAGGACAAGAAATAACTCGCCTTTACCACACCCCTGCATTTAAAACCCGTGAGATAGACCAAACCTTGTTCCAGTAATACATTTTGACACGTATTCACCAATGCTCATGACATTGTTAGGTCTCCAAATTTCACCTCACTTACAGTGTCTCTCCTTTGCCACTTCTCAGTGTCAAGATATGAGAGCAGTTTCAACTGAGGCAGTTTGACATTTCGAAGCTATTACCCCTAGGCGCTTTTGTCCATCATTGGGTCTGCATGCTATGTGCACATGCTTACACAAATCCCATACACAAACCTTAAAGTTATTATTTTGAAGGATATAAAAGAAAGAATAAGTCTGTTGTGCCATTTTATACAGAATCCTACAGATTTTTTATCTTTATACAGATTAGTTTGAATTAATGTGCAGAAACTCTTTTTTTTTCAAATACATGCTCAGCTCTATGCACCAGCGGTTGGAATTTGAATAGCAAAACTAAGAGGGCGTAGCACAGTTCCAGCATGGCAATGCCCTTAAAGACTAAACTCTATAAGACTATGGTGAGTTATGGTCAACGTAGAAACACATATGTCTTGCACAGAGCCCTGATTCTGACTGAAACCCCTATATATAAACTGTAAGGGCTCATTAATACCATTTTTGGGGGTTATAACAAAAGAAAGATTGAGATTAATTCTGAAATAGCATCCTGAGACCCAGCCCATTGACTTGTCTAGCAATTTTGGGCATTGTGCAGGGATTTGAGGTTGGGCTCTTACCACACTCATTCCACTGCAATCATGCTAAAACAGTACGCCTAGTACTGTTACTACCAACAAATCAGATCTCTGAATGATCCTATAAAAATAGAATAGAAGCCTTTAAATTGCAGAGTGGAAAATCAAAACAAAAATTGTTGCCAACTGTTCTTTGTAGAACTTTCTTCTACGGTGTATCCATATATTTGTAGTCACTTTTTAGTGTAAAGAACTGGCTACATTTGATTATTTGTTAACCACGACAGATTGAAAAATATTAGATTCATTTACCCTTATGTACCCCCTATTTTTATAGTTCTTTATTTACAACATTGTTATGTATTAAAAATTCATTAATTCATTCTTCTTCTATATCCGCTTATTCCTGAACTCTGGGTCATGGGGGTCTGCTGGAGCCTATCCCAGCGCACATAGGGCAAGAAGCAGGGAGTAAATCCTGGACAGGTCGGCAGTCCATCTCAGGGCCACAGCATTAAAAATCTAACATTTTTTGAATTAAAAAAAATAAGCTGACTGTGAAATAATATACATAATTAAAATTTAAAATAAAACAAGCAAATTGAAACGAAATATCAAAGAACAAACATACTCTACTATTCAGCTTGAGACTCCCAATTCAATTCAGTGTCGCTCTGAGGCAGTTTCCGACATTTTTGCTCATTTTTTTATGTCTCAAAAGAGTAAAGGACAGACAATGTGGTAAACACTGCAGAAATCACACCTAATGTGGGCCAACACATGACCATCTTTCATTATGACACGGAAACAAAGACCGCCAGCACCATTCCAAAAGAGCCGATATACACACTTTAGCTCTCCGGCAGTTGAAAGGAAATTCACAGGGTGTAAAATTAAGCGCTCAGTCTGTGTTCTCTGATTACTGTCAGTGATGACACAGTACCCCGCAGTCTCCATAGGAATCCATGTGTTTCTGATAGAGGAGAATGCGAAACGGGAACCTAAGCAGATGCATCTTCCATCCGTTCCACAGCGGTGCTCCAGAATGAACCGGTCGCTCGAGACCGCTAACATTCTGAAAGCCGTTGTCATTTTACGCCTAAAACAACTTTTCCCGCAGACACAGCATGTGAATTATGATAGTCTCTTTGGGTGCACAAGGTTTTTTGATGCCCTATGTGGAGTATACAAGAGGACGTGTCAAAAAGCAATACATTTCCATTCGGTTTGGTGTGATAGAAGGATAACTATGCATATAGAGGCTTTTTACTTGTCACTTTCGCATAAGATCAGATCTTTTTTTCAACATATAATGGTGTGGAAAGTTAGGGATGGGGCACAGGATCAGTCTTGATACAGCGTCTCTGGATTAAAGAGGCTTAAGAGCCTTGCTCAAAAGCTCAAAATTGGCAGCATGGCCAAGCTTTGAATGACCAACCCAGAGCTACAGGATACTGCTGAAAGTTTGTGGTCACTCGACCATCACAAACATGCGATTTCAGGCATGTTATTCCGGATTTATTCCCTTTTTGGTCTTTGCTTAAACTGTTTTTTTTTCAGTAAGACTTTCCACTACAATTTGAATCTTGACTGTGATATATCTGTTTATTTAGCCTTAACAGTAATAGTGAGATAGTAATAGTAATAGTGACCATAATGTCATGCAAGCAGGTCTGGGGCGCAGTCAGCATTCCAGTTCATCCCAAAGGGGTTTAGGGGTGTTATGACTTTGTGCTGAACACTACTGTTTTTTTCGCTCTAATATTAACACAACATGTGATAATGGGGGTCAGGGGCTTTGTGCTTATTGTCATTGACATGCTGGGGCAGTGTTGGAGTCTCTTAGTTCCACTGAAGGACTTATCTAATGCTACAACATACAAAAACATTATTGATAACTGTGTGATTTCATATTTGGTTTGGAAAGGAACCACATATGGCTCTGATGGTCAAATGACCACAAACTTATATATTATTAAATATAGTGTATAACGGTTTTAGCCACCGCTTCCTCATTAAGAAGACTGCATCAGACTGGAGAGAGAAACATTTAGATAACCAAGATTTGCAAAAATGCATGCTGTGAAACGTGTAGGCGTGTTTAAGTAGAAATCGAAACACTAGCTGTTGTATTATATGCGTAGTGTGTGTGTCTGTGTGTGTGTATGTGTGTGTGTGTGAGTGTACGTGTTCTCAGGGTCATTTAGGTCATAACGCTGCAGGAAAATTTGTTTGTTTGAGCGTGAAGCCATGTAGGTCTTCGCTACAGACTTTATCAGAAAATCTGTTTAATTATCTGGATAAAAATATCCTCTGGTGTTTCACATTATTTATTATTAAAGAAAAGGGTTTTTTTGCATATCCTCAGAAAGCTATGCAAAATTCTGTGTGGGCAGGGGGCAGAGGCTACAATTACAAGGAGAGGATCTTAATCCTGTTTTTTCCTTATCAGGCTAAATCAGAGAAAGAATCTTTAGCTACATGTAGAGTAGTGTACTGACCCGGGACAAAGTTCTTTTTTTTATCATTTCATTTTTTTGTACATACAACCGAGCTGGGCAGAGTAGACAAATTTTTTACTTATAACCTTTAAAGTTACTTGAGTATGGAATGATACGACTCGTCGAGTAGTGAGTTATTTACAGCTAATTAATTTAGCCCTCAGAAACAATAGGCCCCAGAGGCCGTTTCCCAATCGTCTAGATGGCCATCCAGACAACACCATGGAAATATTGTCTGATCAAAAAAGAAATACTTAGACAGAGCTGGGTTTCTCCCAACAATTTTTACCTTATACTGTCACCAGTGACGTTTAGGTTTCTTGCTGCTTATATTGCTTAATTGGATCCTAATCAAAATATTTGACATAGAAATTTGAGATAATATGTTATTGCTTTGGATAAAGACGTCCACCAAATGCCAGAGATGTAAAATATTAATGTCATGTTTTAAACCCATGTTCTGTAAGTATACAATGGCATGTCTGCTGAGAAATATTCCAGAATCACTGCTGAGAAATATTCCAGAATCATCTCAGTCATGAATATGTAAATCCATTTCATAAGAAAAGGGACAGCTTTACACAAAAAAGCATGTCACTGAAGTGGTAGCCTCGAGGGTCTGTCTTTTGTATCTCTAGTTAGAAGACTAGTGATTGTGGGACAAAAACCTCATTAAAGGATATAAATGGACTGTTGTGTGTCTTCTAAAAGAGAAGGCTTGGATTGCTTATACTGCAGGAAATAAAATTATTCTACTCTACATCCTATTGCTTAAATATGCTTAAAAAAGACATTATACAACCCAACAATCACACGTGCCAGAACAGTGTCTATTATAGTCGCTGCTGGAACGGATGATAGTTATGAACTAAGCACTTCCTATAACTGTCTTCCCAAAAGAGAAAGCACACTTAATGTTTTTGTATGGTATACACATTCAATAATCTCTTCCATGGATCCCTTCATGCTAGACAATGTACCTGCGCACAAAGCATCAGAGTTTCCAAAATGTCAGGTGTGTTATGGGTGGTGTGAAGGAACTCATTTTTTTGTACTGATCAGTAACGTCAACTCTTTTAGGCCCCTTTGTATAAACTGCACCTCAATGTAATTACCTTATAAAAAAGTAATATTTTTTTATGGAATTTAAGAAAATATTTCACACCATATAAACAATCATGATTTCAGCCCCCACTAAACACCCTTGAGACCCTTGGAACATTGACTGCAGGGCCTCTAAGGGCCAAGTGTCAGATTTTATACATCAAATCAACACAACAGGAATTGTGGTGTTTTTATAGATGTTCGAATGAGACTACATGAATCTGAAATAAGGTGTTATAAAACAATGTAAAGGTTATGGTCCGGTGGCTCAGTTGATCAGTCTGTAAACTAGGCTGGACAATTAATTGAAAAGAACCTCTAATTTTCTATGTTGGTTATTTTTTTTTTTTAATTCAGGAGGAGCTTATACAAAAAAACTGCAGCAAAATAGATAAAATACAAGAAAAAATGAATCCAAATCGAGGTTAAAATAATGTTTGGATTTTTGGTTCTATCACCCAGCCCTACTAGTAGAATCTATTGTTGCAGTTATGTGCTTACAAACTTTATACTTGCTTGTTCAGTGTTCATTTATAGAGACAGTATAGTGGTTAGCATGGTCGCTTCACAACAAGACGGTCCCGGGTTCAATCCCAAGCAAGGGTGCAAATTTTACATGTTCTCCCCACACTTGCGTGGGTTTACTCCAGGTTCTCCGGTTTCTTTCCACGGTCTGAAAACATGTCTCTTAGGTTGATAATTTTTTCTAATAGGAGTGAGTGTAAGTGCATGTGGTTGTTCGTCTATGTGTGGCCCTGCGATAAACTGGTGAGCTGTCCAGAATTAACCCTTGCCCCTCACTCTGTGTGCTGGGATATGCTCTACCCTGAATTAGAGAATAAGCGGTTTAAAAGATGAATGAATAAATAAATTTGTTACTTCCATTCCTGTCCTTAAGCTATCATAGCAGTTAAAATCCATTAATTTTGACCATAATCACTGGGTGTTTTGTGGTTAGGATTCAGTGCGAGCAAGGTTTGATTCCTGGCACATTCTATTCATTTACTCATATAGAACAGGTATTGGTTTGGGTTAATTTAAAAAAATTGTTTCGCCTGATTAATATGCATCGCTGCTTTCTATTTTCTATAGTGTACATACTTTATTGTTATTTGCATATTTCTAATTACATTTCTGTTAGCAGTGTGTTCCACCCACCTACAAACCAACATAAATAACACCTTACATTTGTCCCTTATCCGCCCTTATCCAGAACAACATGCATTTATCTCTTTTTTAGAAATGAGCATTTGGGGGTTAAGGGCCTTGCACCGGCACGCAGCGACTTGGTAGTGCTGGGAATCAAATCTCAGTCCTCCAATTATCAGTCTAACACCTTAATCACTGTGTTACCACTTCCACCTTGGAAAATAAATGTGCCCTGCTGGCTCCACATATACAGGATCAAAGCCTTCACCCTCCCTGTCTGGTAGCTTTGGAAATGAAGAGCTGGCTTTCAGAGTAATAAGCTAAAAAAAAATTATGTAATTTTCATTCTCCCGAGTTCGACCAAATGTTTAAATACTTTATTGCACAGTTTTGTTCAATTCTCAAATCAGATATTGTTGATAAATGAAACATGCTAGCACAGCATCCACTGTAGTCCCTGCTGGAACAAATTATAGTTTTATAGTAATGCCTCGCTCATAGAAACTGTTCTAGATTTTCCAGGGAATTGTCTCTTGGATGCTACCTATAATCTAAACCTGGTAAAGTTTTTTTTTTTATATACCGTAATACAATATTTATAAAAGACATATTGGTTTTCAGCACATTGTAACACCATAGAAGCTTTTTTTTTACTTTATGCCTTTCCCGGTTGCTATTTTCTCCCATACATAAAAAAATTATATATTTTCCAATGTAATTTTGAGAGAAAAAAATGGCCAAAACATAGTTTTAAAAGTGAAATGAAAACACTTCTGTGACATCACTGCACAAAAACTCCAGCAGCAGTGACAGAATGTCAGGTTTAATGATGTGGAAATATTTCAAATTTACTTGGCAACCAACCCCGCTGAAAAACGCTGTAAGACAAAAGAAAATTGGCAAGAGATAATCTGAGAGCCATGCAAATATCCTGCATCCCCAAAACATACAGGCATCCGGATAGACGAGTACAGGAAAAAATTCTGTACTCATATTTGCTAATCCAATTTTTCATCGTATGGTTAAACTATTACATATATGTATTTATTATTTTGGCTTTTTTTATACATGATAGGGTACCTTATGTGCCCCACAACATTCCCCATCCAACTCTTGGTATAGGTTTCGTGTGAAAGCTAACGATGTTGCCGTTCTAAACTAAAATGAGAGCAGTGGTTTACATTCACAGTATCTAAGGGAAAATTCGGGTTTAATTACCAGCAAAGCAAGTTGCCACTGTTGGGCTCTTGAGCAAGGCCCTTAACCCTTAACTGCTCAAATTTTCAGAATCTGCTAAAGTAAAGCACAGCCAACCCTCTCCCCACATCTAAAAAGCTATAAGTGTTACCGAAAACAACAATGCTCCTGTCACACTAAAGACGAAATGTACCCAAACTAGTACCTGAGGTGTTGGTAGCTTATTGGTTATGCTGCTGGGCTGCTGAATGGTAGATCAGCAGGAAGAGGTTCAATTTTCAACACAGTTAAACGGACAGTGCTGGGCCGCAGAGCAAGGCCCTTAACCATCAATTGCTAAGCTGTATAAATGAGTTACATGTCTCTGGTTAAGGACGTCTACCAAATGCCAGAATTGGTACTGCAATTGTAGTAGCTTTGCTCCTGGTTTCTTGATGATGTTTCTAAATCAGATGAATGAGTGTTCTTCAAATACAGTATGAGCTATGGTGACATGGGTCTATGTCACTCAGGCTGGGTAATGCTAAATTAATCAATTGGTACACTGGGAACACAGAGCAGAAGGGGATGAGACAGGGACGGGAACTGCTGATGGTTCTTTTATGACCCGATCTGTCTTTGTTCCGCTACACTAGCAGCCAGATCAATGGCATGCGGGCCGAGGTAAAATCAGCCCCCGAGGATTGCTCAGCTACGTTAAGGAATGTGAAAAGAACATAGATGTGTGTTGGCTGTAGCTGTATATCATTGGTGGTTAATTTTTTGTCTCAAGGTCTACGGGACGTCAGGATGATGCATGGACCTATAAAGTTGAGGGAGTGCTGGAGACTCATTCTCTTGCGAGATACAAGCATGTGTTTTGTGTGGGTGCATAAAAGCATAAGCTGCTGACTTGGGTTTTTTTCTTTTGCACTATTCTTTTCTGCCTTGATTACACAGGCCACCATGATATCTGATGTGTGCTACTATGCCACCTTCCTAATCTAGAGCTAGTCAATGAGAGTTCTGTATCATCTCTCTCTCTATCTCTCTCTCTCTCTATTGCCACATAAGCCTTTACTCAAGCCACATGGTGTCAAATAAAACACCAACAGGACATGTGCTATCCACCACAATGTCTAAAATGTCCACATAAAAAGAAAGTAGGAGAGCCATCCATCACAGTTACCCTTTCTTCTCTTGCGGTGTCTCCTTTTACAGACATATCCCACTCGCATGATGGTCCCAATGCTTAATATGACAGCTCTGATGCCTGGCTGCCATTTTACTCTCACCCACTTCATTACAACAAGAGAGAGGTGACCTTGCTCCCTCCATCTCTCTTCACTCCTCCTCCTTACCCCTCTCCAGTCCAGTGCTACCATCTCACTCATCTACACTGACACAGTCACTTTACATGCCTTTATATCTTCACACACTTACACACATTCTGGGTGTTTAAAATGGAGCATGAAACGGATATAACATAGCAAAAATGAACAGAAAAAAGAACTAGAGAACAGAGGGGAATCAGACAAAACTTGTAGAGAAAATACGAGAAAAAGAACAGAGGAGGAAAAGAAGAGGAGATCAGCAGAAATCTGTGCATGACTGAAGAGAAGAAAGCAAAAGAGAACAGAACAGACAAAAGAGAGCATCAAATGTACAAGAATGTACAAAAAGGTATAGAGTGCAGAAGAAAACACAGAGGAGAATATTACAGAACAAAAGAGAAAGAAACAGAATCATACAGATCCCTTTAGATGTTGAGGGAATCAGAGCAAGCCAAGGAAGAAGAGACAAATATGAGGAACACCTGAGAAGAACATAGCAAAACAGATCAGAGTGAAAAAGAAGGGTGGAAAACAGGGAGTACTTAAGAAGACCAGAAATAAAACAGAACCACGCGGAGCAGAACAACGAATAGCATTGAAAAAAAAAGAGCAAAAGGAGCAGAACTGAGAAAAGCA
>JAOTQW010000015.1:10146240-10157089 GCA_026260075.1 Sisor rabdophorus
CTATGGGAAATTTAGAGTCACCAATCAACCTAATGCACATGTTTTTGAACTGTGGGAGGAAAACCACACAAGCGCAGGGAGAACCTGGTTTCGAACCTGGGCTTGTGCGGAGTTTGCAACTCAAGGTCACAAGGTCTGCTGGAGCCTTTCAGTTGTACAAAAATATATTTTTCATTAATCTAAATGTTTTTACGATTACTGATGAAATCTTTTATGATGTCACAGTTCACTCTTAGGCAAAGTAAGTTATTTCTAATAAGTTTTTTAACAACAAATTCTTCCACCTTTTGTAATGTGGCACAGAATCTTCCATGTTGATCTGCTTGTTTGATTGATTGACTTTAGATAGATTTAATATTGCCTAATATTCTTAGTTTTTAGCATCTTATCATCTGATGATCTGGTGATTATTCATTTATTTATTCATTCATCATTCTATCCCAGCGCACATAGGGTGAAAAGCAAGCACAGACAGATCGCCTGTCATTGCAGAGCCACACACAACCACACGCACTTACATTCACTCCTATGGGCAAATTAGAGTCACCCATTAACCTAATGCACATGTTTTTGGACTGTGGGAGGAAACCAGAGTACTCGGAAGAAACCCTATCTTGCACGATTGAACAGAATCACTCGGAGATAAGTGCCAGAAATTTGCTACTATCAGACATGTGCTTCTTACTCGAAAAGTGTTCTTAAAAATAACTTTAAAACTCTATAACACCGTAGGGTTCAGCTTGTTCCCAGCGCATAACCGGTGGACAGACTGGATCATTCTGAATCTAGTTTCAGCCTCATTTACCATTCCTATGATCAGGAGAAACATGGCATGGAACTGTGATTGGTTGCTTTACATGTTAATCGGACACCCTACTGCTTAATGTGACCTACAGAGTTTAGATCCAACATTAATTAAACACACCTGAACTAACTAATTTAGATCTTGCTAGGTAAGTGTGTTGAGGCAAGTTGCAGATAAACTCTGCGGGACATCAGGTCTCCAGGAACAAAAACTGTCCACCCCAGTATAAGGTATAAGTGGTGAGGTAGAAAGTAAAATGTCTTTCAGAGTATTCAAAAAGGACAACTTCTGATTGACAACATAAGGTAATCTACATTTTTGGTTATTGAATACAATTTTAATTGTGAAATATGAGACAGTTTAGGGGCAGTGCGGTGGTGTAGTGGTTAGCATGGTTGTCTCACAACAAGAAGGTCCTGGGTTTGAATCCCAGGCACAGGTTCTTTCTTTACAGAGTTTGCATGTTTTCTCTGCACTTGTGTGGGTTTCCTTCAGGTACTCCGCTTTCCTCCAACAGTCCAGAAAAAACATTTGCAGGTTAATTGGGGATTCTAAATTACCCATAGAAGTGAGTGTGAGTGCTTGTGTGCGTGTGGTCCTGCGATGAACTGGCTTCAGCCGACCCCCGTGACCCAGAGTTCAGGAATAAGCGGGTATAGAAGATGAATGAATGAATGACACAGTTTAGCTATAACTGGCAACATAATATATCATAATAAGCACTGTGTATTCAAGATATGGGTTACAATACAGCATATGAAAATTTTCAATATATTACAATAAAAATGCCATACAAACAGCCACATGTGAAATAACTACAGGGGTGGAGGAGGAAGCCTTTTGACATGTACTGATGGGTTTAATTGATTATTAATATAAATGTAAATTAGGTTATTATTTAAATATCTATCAATACTTAAGGTTAAAATACTGTAAAATATTGTAATAGTAAACTATATTGATATTTTTACAAAGCCTTGATCTTAAGTATTATATCTATAAGCAAAACACTTAAAGGCTAACCATTTTTAAAGGCAATCATATTTAAACCCTAACAGATGCCTACGTAAGTAACAGAAGAGTAAAAAAAGAGAAGATTGGATAAAGAAAGTATGTGAAGTTTAATAATAATCCACCATTGAACATACCTTTTTCAGACGTCCACTCTTAGTGCCAACAAAAGCCACGCAGTAGCCATTGTATACGTAGGAGGTCACAGAGGTCATGCGGTCTCTGCTTTCAGTGTAAAGTGTGTGTCCAGTCACCAACTGAGAACCACCCAGGGGTTGGTTAATATCCAGACCACAGAAAGAGTCATCAATTGGCACGGGCTGTAAGTGAACAAACGCTGGGGTTATGGATTTTTAGGGCAGTCATAATAATTGTAAAAGAAGTAAGCAAGGAGCTTTGGCTCATCCTTTATTTATGGCAGCTCGAAACGAAATTGTGCAAACCTATCCGGGATTATCAGAAGTAAGATTGCACATACACACACTAAGGCTTACCTACGAATTAAAAATCACAGCTTGCTAAATACCTTGTGATGAAAGTTGCTGGCCAGCTGTGTGTGTGTGTGTGTGTGTGTGTGTGTACAGGTGTGGTTTGGGCTTTACCCACTTGGTGAATCTGAACAATGTAATTAGTTTGATTATACTCAAATGCTGATATTCACATAATAATACAAAACATAATAGAAAAATAATAAAATAGGTAAGGTGAGGATAAATAAAATTTAAATTTATTTATCTTATTATTTGAATGGATTTCTGTAAACCGTAACAATTTTTGATTAATAATGTCCAAAGATAGATATGTAGTTTATTACAATCTTAATATCATATGAAGCAGCAATTCAGAAAAGTCTGTTTGTTTTCATAATCATCTACATATTATTTATAAGCAAATCTTACACTTGAAGTCTTAACCTGCACAGACAGGCGAAGTCATATGTTTACACTCCCTGGATCCTGATATATCCTTCTGGGCCCCTAAAAAAGGCCCTTATAGCCAGATTTCTGGATAAGAACGTCTGTTAATTGCTGGGAATGTAGATTTTATTTTACTACTAACCAAAATATTGTGGCTTTGATGCCTAGTACCACCATTCCTGAGCACACTGAGCAAGAACCCTAACATGCAGCTCCTCAGTTGTATATAAAACAGGACAGTTCAGCACAGAACAAAGAAAGTAAAGCAACGTAGGTATTAACTGAAATCCTGTTTAACTAACAAAAATTACACTAATAACACACGCCCAAACAAAAGCTGGTTTACAAATGACACTGTGTCACTTCTTAGATTGAACCGATAGTCCTTAGTCCGATAGAACCAAATGATAGTCCTTGTCTGGCATCCACCTCTATTCAGTAAGGTGCGGTAAGTGACAGGCTTCGCAGCCAGCTGAGTGATAGTCTTGATTCAAATGCCATAGAGACTCATCGGGAGGATCACGCTGATGTAAGCGCACCGTTCATCACCTGCACCGAAGTATTTTCAGACATTAACACTGGCTTTCCAGCTACGGGCAATAAAATTTTATGGCTGCCAAGCCAGTTTTATATAGGCTCAGGGAAAGCAATAATGCACAGAGGGTGTAAACGTACGCAGGCCCTCCATACCACATTCTTTTTTATTTCTCTTTCTTAAAATAGCCACTTCAACTTTTCTAGATGAACTCAAAAGCAAACAATGTGGCAAGATTCTTTGCCTGCACATGGTATTTTTACACTGTGAGTGACATCAGACAGCTTGGGGCAAGAGGTGGGGCAGATGGAGGGGGGGTGTTAATTCAAAGGTCCATCTTGAGACCTTACTCTGTAACTGACACCACTGCTACTCTAGCCACATAAAATGAAAAACTGAGTTGCAGGTGCAGCTGTGAGCCCAAGACTGCAAATATAATTTAGCCCATTTGGTTTCCATTAGAATGTGAGTGTTTAGATGATGTGCACAGATGAAGACCAGCAGATGCAAATCCGCATCCTTTATTTCCTGTCATGGTTATTCCCAATACCAGCTGGTTTGAAGCAATTTATTCGATTTTGTTAGGGAATTGTACAAAACAAATGCATGTGTATATGTGGTTATGATCATGTGAAATAAAATGTCATTTGGTGTTTGTTTTCTTTATTTAATCCCTAAATGTAGCTTTAGACTGCTGGTCTTGGCTGACAGCTGAAAACTGATCTGGTATTTCCCCGTTGTATCCCAAATGTCTCAAGGTTAGAAAAGTTCTTAGATGTTTCTCTGCACACCACCATTGTAAAGAGTGGTTAGTTGAGTCATGGCAGCCCGCTTGACAGCTGGAAAATGTTTGGCTATTTATTTATTTAAGGCATTTTCCCATGCAGAACTTCTAATCACTTTTCTTTATTGAAGAGATTTTTGCACTATTCAGAATAAACTTTACAGACTATGAAAAACCTTCTTATATAAAAAAAGTTTATATAACTTCAGATGAAGAACTTAAATATTTTGAATGTAGCCATTTGATAATATTATATGCAAAAAAGTATTAAACAATATTAACAAAAGGTAAATTGAACTTAAGGGGATACACCCTGGACAGGTCGCCAGTCCATCGCAGGGCCACAGACACACAACCACACGCACTCACACTTACTCCTATAGGCAATTTAGAGGGAATAAGTGGGTAAAGAAGATAAATGAATGAATGAATGAAGGGGCGTGGTGGTTGCCTGGTTGCATCACAGGTGAACTCCTGCCTCTCGCCCTATGTGCACTGGGATAGGCTTCAGCAGACCCCCTTCACCCAAGTTTAATTAATGAATGCTTTTGGGAAGGAACCACATGTTAATCTGTTAGTCAGGTAGCCACAAACTTTTGGTATAATGTAGTTCTAATTTATCCAAAAGCAGTGAGTCAGACAATAAAACTGAAAAGGTTGTGATTTCTTTTTTTCTTTCTGTTATTCTGTATGTTTGTATTTATTTATAGGAGCATGATTTTTACATGATAGGAAAGTTATTTTTCTTACCCACAGGACCGTACCTAACCCTGGACATTATTATAGAAAAAAGAGTAAGATTAAATAAAAAAATAGGGTGTTTAAAAAACACATATAAATGTGATGGCTGGGTGTTGTAATTCTCAGGTCTATATATTGTATATCGAGTTTATATTTTCTTTGTCATAGACTTATGATACAGGTCTCAATGATTTTTATATAATAATTGCACATCTGTCTCCAACTGCATCACTATGCTAGAGACAGAGTATTAAATTATTTGTGGAGGATATTGGATGAGCATAAGTAATGCTGTGATTAAAAAAGAAAAGACCAAATGTTAAAATGCAAAATGTCTTTATAAATAGAAAATGAAAGCACAATTCTAAATGGTATAATTGTTAGAATATGAATTTAATGCAAAATAACAGTTAAGTTCAATCATCATGAAACTAGAAACAGATTTTTCTGTTTCTGTACATAAATCAAACATTTATTTATCTTAATATCCACTTATTCCCTAAATTGGGGTCACTGAGGTCAAGTGGAGCCTATTTCAGCTCTCTAAAAGGGGGAAAGGCAGGAGGGGAACACCCTGGACTAGTCGGCAGTCCATCACAGTGCCACGCACACTAACACTCACTCCTATGGGCAATTTTGAATCACCAATCACCTAACGTACATGTTTTTGGACTGTGGAAGAAAACCATGGAAATCGAACCCAAGCCTTCTTGCTGTGAGGCAACAGTGCTAACCACTAAGCCACCACGCTGCTCCATAACTCAAACGTGGTTTAGGCATTGTTTTTTGTTTTCTCTTTTCAAGTGTGGACTTGAACAGTCCTGCTGATGTCAAAGGGACCGCTGAGTTTTAACTGAGGTATAGGACTTGTAAAACTCATAAAACAATGCTCCCTGGCATTCAACAATGCATGTGGGAAATACATTTTCCTGCTACCAACAAATAAAATGTGGTGTAAATAACTGGATACTGTTTATTTTGAAGCTCTTACAAAACTATTTAGCTAGCAAGAGCCCAATAATATTGTGTAAGTAATTGAAGCCATTGATTTTTGGAGTTGCTTTTTTTCTTATTGCCTTCCACAGTCCAAAAATATGTATGTTGATTGGTAATTCGGAATTGCCCATGGGGTAAGTATGAGTTTGTTGATGTCCCTGTGATGGACCACCATGACCCAGAATTGGCAGGTATATAGGATAAAATTCCCTATGGAGGGCGGTGCACTGGCTTGGTGGTTAGCATGGTTACCTCACAGCAAGAAGATTCTGGGTTCAATTCCCGGAGAAGATGTCTTACTGTGCGGAGTTCGATGTTCCACGTTGGCATGGGTTTTACTCCAGGCTTTCCGCTGTCCTCCCACGGTCCAAAAAGGTTGAGTGGTGACTCTAAATTGCCCATAGGTGAATCTAAGTGTGTGTGTGTGGTCCTGCAATGGACAGGCGACCTATGCAGGGTGTACTCCTGCCCCTCGCCTTATGTGCACTGGGCTAGCAGACCCTCGTAACCCCAAGCTAGGGAATAAGCACGTATAGAAGATGAATGAATGAATGAATGTACTCACTATGTACATTCTTTCTTTCTTTCTCCCTTTAGGAGATTTTCACTCGCTTTTTTTTACTTCTGCTCTCTCTCTCTCTTACATGGTGTTATGCTTTTGCATTAAACATAGAAAAACCCAACTGAAAAGGTCACATCTGGTACCATCTAAAATAGTCCGAACTAACTAGCAGGAAATGAAATAAAAACACTTCTGTCTGGCTCCACTGACTGACTAAGCCAAAACATGCGCAATTTTGCCAAGGTAAAAGGGTTATTTTCTATTTTAGACAGAATAGCGTATGGGGTGTTGAATAGTATATTATTTCTTTGGAAAAATATTTTTTTAATCCTGCTGGGTTTAAAAAGATGAAGAAAAATAGTGCAGCAGGAGGAGGGCAGTGACCCCTTCAAACGCTGCTAATTTTAGTGAGCTTAGAGTGCTTAGTGTTTAAATCATTAAAAATGCACCCATTGCAAGCCATTAAACATTATAGATTTATTGAACAGGTATTAAGTGCATCTTTCTATAAGTGATGACGCGTCCCAAACTAGAACAAAGCAAAAAATGGCTGGAGATTTAAGTGCACTCAAGACTTAATTTAATGAGATCTAGACATACGTGGCCTGGCTAACAGACCTATGAGTATTGACAGGAGATATGTCAGTGGGCGTAATAGGGTTTGGAAAAAACTATGAGAGAACACCACGACTTCTGCCACTTAAGCATTGTGAAAAAAAGTGTCTTCCTCTGGGAACACCTGTCAACTTTAGGCTGATAACTATCATAATTCCTTTCACTGCTATTATCAACTAGGGAAGACAGACACAGAGGACATCAGTCTCCCAAGGCTGGATTGCTTAACTGAATTTAGGAGGACTGTAGATACCACACAAGGACACACTGTAGATTCCAACTCCAGGGTATTTGGATAATTTTTTTTTCACAATCTCAGTCAATTTCTCACCACTGCTCTCTTTTATATCTCTCTACATGGTCTTCCAGATTAGAAGGATTGCTGTATAGCTGCGTTGCAATGGAGGAAAACTTACCAAAAAAGATAAATCTTTTCTAAGTGAATATATCGAATTTATGCATGGCTTATGCATGACATATCCTATTATGATTACAAATAATTTAATTTTAATCACTATTCACAAACAATCATTTATTCATTCTACTATAACTGCTAAATGACTAAGTCGGGGTCTATCCGAGCTCTTTAAGGAGAAAAGGCAGGAGGGGTACACCCTGGACAGGTCACTAATTCATCACAGGGCCAATCACCCTATTTTGACTATGGGACAAAACCGGAGTAGCTAGAATAAACCCATGCAAACTCAGTAATTTTATGCAAACTTTATACAGAAATTCAGGCCTACTTGCTGTGAGGCAACGGTACTAACCACTAAGCCACTGTGCTACCCTTTAAGGTAACTTAAACATTTAAGGTTATTAATTATTAAGTTCATTTATTCATCTTCCATACCTGCTTATTCTCTAGCTCGGGTCACGGCGGAGCCTGTCCCAGCACACATAGGGCGAGAGGCCGTTTATTGCAGAGCCACATACACACACTCAGGCGCACTCTTAGGGGCAATTTAGAATCACCAATAAACCAATGTACATGTTTTTGGACTGTGGGAGGAAATCAGAGTGCCCAGAGTAAACCCACACAGGCACGGGTAGCCCATGAACTTATGCTTTTTTTTTTTTAAATCATTTTATAGATAAATGTGGATTAATA
This sequence comes from Sisor rabdophorus, assembly GCA_026260075.1. NCBI lineage: Eukaryota > Metazoa > Chordata > Actinopteri > Siluriformes > Sisoridae > Sisor > Sisor rabdophorus. The sequence continues at coordinate 10,154,318 of JAOTQW010000015.1, forward strand.
AATAAAAATAATAAGCTACTAATACAACCCACACAATCAAACAAATTGCTAAAGATTTTCCTTTTTATGCTTTGCTGAACAACATTTCACTTTCAATTATATTAGTCTGTTACAGCTCTTACCGCTTTGGTGCACTGAACATCTTTTCCTAGCAGCCAACTCAACTCCAGATTGCCTTCTCCTTGGTAGCAGGACTGCAGGCGCTCCTTTATACGAGCATTAATGTCCTTGATGGTAAAGACACAGAGGGCTGAATCATCAGGAGGTCTGTGGTACTGCTTCTGGCCTTTAGAAAAGATAGCAAAGAGCACATCATCTGTGGCACTGATGTTGAGTGAGGTGGCTAGAACTCTTCCTGGTTTGGCCAGGTAGGCTGCCTGCAGCAACCGGTACTCTATGCCGTTACGCACACAGCCAATGGGCAATGACACGTAGGAATGGAACTTGTGATCGTCTTTGCAGAGACGGACAATGCGTGAAATATAGAAGAGATCATTTGAAGAACCACTGGAGGCCATTCCACTTTCTGGTGTCTCTGGTTGTACAGTTAAAAAGTACACAAAATTACCACTAGCAAAGCCATAAATGTAGTATATGTCAAAATGGGAGACCAAAGCTAAAGTGTCTGAAGGGATCTTGATAAGTGAGGAGACAAAGTCGGTGTGCAATTCATAGTCAAGCATGGCTGAGGACTCGGGGTCACGAGGAAGTTTGCGGCTTGAAATGGTTGGGAAGTAGTCTTGCTTGCCATCAACTGCAGTGCCTATAAAAAGTGTGCCATCTTTGCCCTGGGAAGGCACTATAACTCCATACATAGTGCCTGTCTGATTTACACTGGACAGGTAATGCTCTTTCTTGTGTGACGGCTCTACCAGTATGAAGAGATCATCCAGCCGAAGTAGCTTGCATACCCCCTGATAGAGGCTTCCACATGCCAGTAACCTATTCTGAGAGTAATCAATAAGAAGAAGCTTGTTGACATTGTTGGTAGAGACCAGTGGTTCAGAACATGGCTGAACTATAAGAGGGGGGTAGCAGGCCTTGTTGTCTTCTTCTGGACCAGTATCGTGGGAGACCAAGAGAGTAAGGTTGCTAGAGAGCTTGTAGACACGATTAACAGCACCGATATAAAGAGCCCCGGTCGTTTGATGGACTGTCAGATGATTGAAAGACCAGTCTCGCTTTTCAGGGTGAAATGTGGTGAACGTCTGTCCACCGCATATGCAAGCAAGGGTTAACATCAGCAACCAGACGAACAAGGGCAGTGTTACAGAATTAGACACGATTACTTGTAAAGTCCTTTGAGACTCTTGCTGGCCCTTCATGTTCCCAAAGGACAGCAAGGAGGAAACAGAACTAGAAATCAGGCAGGGTATCACGTCACAACCTTTCCGTCGGGGTCTTATTTGTTAACCTGTGTGGCTCTTTTATATCACCATCTTCACGTGTTTCTGAAAAAGACAGAAAAAGACAGGGGACAAATGAGTAACAATCAGGTCATTCTGACTCACATGTAAGCTAAATGGAAAGAGATAAAAGTCAACAGAAAAGCTGATAATTCACTAGGCCGAGTCGCTATTCAATCGCTCATAGACAATGGCCGGAAAGCTTTATCTACACATTCCAAAGGAGCTGTCGTGTAGGAAAGTACGATGACGGAAAGTGAGGCTTTATAGCAGCGGAAATTAGCATGACCATGTCATAGCATACACTCAGTAAAGTGTTTAAATAAAGCTTGCTGCATGATTAGTGTTTCTCTGGCAGAAAGGCTGATGACCCAGCACATTTTAAATGGCTGCTTTTTAAATACATAAACCGAATCACATTTACAATTACTTTTACAAAGCTGCTGTAAATAACAGCACAATTCCGATGTTTTCTTTATAAATTCCAGACTAAAATTTAAGTCAAAGGTTCAATGTTTTTTAGATTGTTTTGTTTTAACCAAATATCAGCGCTGCTTATTTATTCATTTACATCAGATTTTACACTAAAAGAAAAAAAGAGAACAAAAGCAAAAACAGTATGATGAAGAAAAACAGTATGATATTTTAAACCAACCTTTTGTAAAAACGCTTTTGAGACCTGCCTACGTTATACAATAAATCAAAAGGGAGGCTCCTTTGTCAAGTAAATCTTGGGGAGTTAATTATCTCGTCCACCACGCAGAGAGGCATGAATCCTATTACTGAAACAAAGTGTGAACAAATTGGGTGCCATTTCCATGTACCCGTCTTTACTCTCTGTTCTTTAAGAAGGCTGCTTAACAGAATCTGAATCTATTAATTATGCTTTCCAATTTTGGTCCTGTGTCTTTTTCCTCCCCTCTTTTTTTACCTCTTTATCTGACACAATCAAAGCCTGGGGGAATTAATCATTGGTAGGAGAGTAATCATTCCTAAACGAATCAGGCCACCATTAGAGATACCAGTGCTGTCATCCAGCCACATCCACCACATTTGTTTTCTTTGTTATTTCTCCCTGGCCGCTCTGCATACATTATCACAGGCTTGTGACATAAGAGGGCAGCGAATGAAGACAATGGTTGTGCTTCTTAAAAAATCAAGTATGTGCTTTAGCAGCCAGCACATGTAATTATATGAAATAAACCAGCACATTCAATTGAATGCAATCAGTAGACTATTAGATGTCATTATTTCTTACACGTTCAAAAGAAATTTGCCAAAATTATATTCAGGTGTCCTGGTGCACTTTCATAGCAGAGCTGGCTCTAGGCAGGATAGACTGTTACACAATTATCTGTCTATCTAT
>JAOTQW010000015.1:10189674-10201514 GCA_026260075.1 Sisor rabdophorus
TCTCTCCGTCTCTGTCCTTGTCCATCTCTCTCCGTCTCTGTCCTTGTCCATCTCTCTCCGTCTCTGTCCTTGTCCATCTCTCTCCGTCGGTGTCCTTGTCCATATCTCTCCGTCGCTGTCCTTGTCCATCTCTCTCCGTCGCTGTCCTTGTCCCTCTCTCTCCGTCGCTGTCCTTGTCCATCTCTCTCTGTCTCTGTCCTTGTCCCTCTCTCTCTCTGTCTCTGTCCTTGTCCATCTCTCTCTCTGTCTTTGTACATCTATTCCTCTCTCTCGCTCTCTCTCCCTCCCTCCCTCTCCCTCTCTCCCTCCCTCTGTTTCCCACTCCTCCCCCACCACAGAGCCTTACTATTACCAGGCAACCAGCTGTAATCAAGACATGTGTATACACACTTTTCCTGTATGAATCAGACAAGGGGAAGGGCGAACATATGAGCACAGGAAAAACTTTGTAACCCAAAGCAGCTTAATCATCTAAAGAAAATGACGGAAAATTAGGATGCATTTATTTAAATGTGTCTGTATGCTTGCACAATGAACATGGGTGAGTTTAACACACTTACAATCACTTCTATGTGTAAGCTACAATATAAATCATTCACGTTTTGGACTGTGGAAGGAAACCAATGTTTAAAAAAATAATAATAAAACAAAACACACCAAGTAACCCAAATGAGAATGTGTTCCCTTTTGAGTCTGGATCTTCTCAAGGTTTCTTCCTTATACTATCAATTTTGCTGCAGGTTTGCTTACTAGAGATGCTTTAGAACTCAATTAATTGTGGACTGGTTAAAAGCTCTATATAAAAAAACTGATTCATTTGTTACATTTGATGTTGAAACAGTTAAACCAGCCTGAAAGCCTAAAAAGCTGTTTCAAGAGAAATATAGGACATTTTAAAGAAATGGGTAAAAACCATTGAGAGATTAAGAGAAATGTGGGGGAAAACAGTCTGTGAACTCACCAAAACCTCTATAGGGCAGAGGTAAATTACAAGTGAATTACAAAATCATTAGCAGTACAACTGCACAACACTTCTCAGTAGTAAGTATTAGAATGAGTAATAACCTAGTAGCGCTATTGGCATGCAAGATGGAACTGCCATGGCTTGGTTGCTTTTGGAACAGACTTACTGATCTTAACTGATGCAACGCAATCACAGCAGCAGAATAATTTGAAAAATCTACAGAAACATTCAGAATAAGATGTGCACAACTAGGTAGGCATTACAAATGCATAATAACCATGCCCATAAAGGTTTTGCAATACACAAAAATAAAAAAGTAACATAATAAATGTTACACATACCAAGAAACATGTGAAGTTTGGTTTCCACTGCTAATAGTGCAAGTCTTCTCCTCAGGATTAATCATTATAGGGTACACAAGTAAAGTGGAACTTGCATTAACAATTGGACGAGATCTACAGAATGTAATACAGAATTATATTTCTGAGGCACACAGACTTTAACAAACTTTGCACAAAACATGGTTATTAGTTCACCTATAAAGAACTGCCTTGTCCACACCAAAAGCTCCAACGATGAGATCTATGTTGAAAACATAACAGTAAAAAAAACAGTGTAAGACAAGATTCTAAAATGTATTTATATTGTCTGAATTTACATTTACGACATTTAACAAATGCCCTTATTCAGAGCAACTTAGCCCAGTGGCAACTTGGAGGTGCAAAAAAAACAACTGATCTTTTAATTGGCAGTCCTTGGCAACTCTTTAACCAATAGTCTGCCACTTCCCCTGAATGTAATCACTACAAAATAAAGAAATAACTATAAAATAAAGTCAGACTAGCCCTCACCTGGGTAGCCATTGTGATCCAAGTCTTTTTCTCCTTTCATGGTATATCCAAAACTTGCAGGAAAAGCAGAAGGGGTATCTAATAACCACTGACCAGCAATCACTTGAGAGGGCTTCTCTCTGAGTCCCTTTGAATAACCATTATAGATAAAGACCAACCCTTGTTCATCTTTTCCACCAAATGGACTACCAATAGCAATGTCTAATGGAGCAGAGGTAGACAGCATTTGACAAATTAAATTACAAATTAAAATCCCATAGAGATACTTATTAGAAACAGATATTCTGTACAAAAAAACGAATCATAGCTTTGTTACCCACCATTAAAGCCATCTTGGTTAAGATCTCCCAGAGGTGTGATTGAACTGCCAAACCGACTGAAAGTTTGCTTGCCTGTAAGATGAGTTTGTTGTGGCGTAAGCTCCAGTGGGCCTGACTGTAGATACACATACACTCGCCCTAATTCCTCCAACCTCCCATCGGAGTCACGCAACATAAACATGGGGGCGCCAACCAACAAGTCAGTAAGTCTATAAGTCAGAACATAAAGTAGAAATAAATAAAGACAATAATCCATTTACAATAAAAATGTAAACGAAAAATAACTATGGCATGTACAGTGTTTTAAATAACTAACCCATCATTGTTGACATCTGTGGCAGCTACAGCAAAACCAAAATAGGAGCCCATCTGTAGGAGACTTGAGAGTATTAATTATTAACATACAGGCAACTGTTTACCAAGCACTTATTTCAAATTCAAAAATTCAAAAAATCATAATTATCTATATTTATCTTTTTTTATACAACTGAGCAATTGGGGGTTACGGCCCTTGCACAGGGGCCCCGGAGTGGCAACTGGTGCTGGAAATCGAATCCTGATCTCCAAGGTATCAGCCCAAAACCTTAACCACTGAGCTTACCCTTAAGAAGCAAGTAAAAGTACTATTTTCAATGTGATATGAGCCAAATATTTTCCCAACACAATCTGGCCCTTTATAAACGTTATCCAGGTCTTTGCACTTGTTTATTTATCTCTATAATGGTCAATGTTTAGTCCTAGTTACGTAGTACTATATTTTAATGAAATCAGACTTCAAAACAAATATTTAGGATTTATCATCATTTTTAAGTACAGTTTGAGTCTGTCTGACACACTGGGTGTGTGTATACTACTAAAAGTATTTAGTCCAATATACAGAGAACTAAAAGAATTATAAAGTGCATGATAAATATATGCAACCATTATTATTAGACTGTTGGTCATGGTCACTATATAGTAAAGTCAGGACCTACCTGTTCACCAATTAAGGTTTTCATGATTTCCAAAGAGCTATTAAGAATAGACACCTGCAAAATATACACAATTTTTGATATTTAATTTTACTACGATATATACTTTCACCTAAAGTATTTTTAAAAATTAAATTTTACTTTTTGGCTTATATTTGTCCAAATACATTGAAGAAAACCTGAGCATGTTACCTGGCCGTGCAGAAGCAAACCCCTTGGAATTCCTGTCACAAAATCTAAAACAGAAGATAGAAAACAGAACATAAAGCTTTATATACATATTTTGTAATTATTTGTAAAAATAATCTGCTGTCCCTATCAATTACAATAACCAATCATGGCCTGTCATATTTTGTGGGCTATATTTTGTTGACAAAGCCTAAGCAGACATTATTTAAAATTAATGTCTTTTGGACATGTTATCAGTCATATAACAAGTGAGACTTGTCTAGTGGATGAGAAAAGCTGCTTTTGGGAGGAGAAAAAGCAATGAAATTAACATTTTGAAATATTAAATTCCTTTTTAAATAGCCATGTCAAACTCTATGAATAAATGCTTAAAGTAGATTAACAAGCTGCTGCAGAAAAGCCTCGTCATCCAAACCAGCACTTTCAGATATACAGTCAAAAAGCTTTTTCTACTTTCAGTTGACAATATTTGATGAAAAACACAGGCGGTAGACATATCGGTTTACATTTCCAAACATCCGTTATGCCATTAATTGTATCAATCCAGTGAGATTTTTATTTGGACAAGGAGTTTGACAACAGCCAGTGTTCCACACAGGGATCAGATATCTTTATTATTATTATTATTATCCAGTCCATCTAGAATGACCTGAAACCTACTCTGAGACGGACTAAATCCAAAATACCTATGGCAGCATCTCTAAGATGCTTCGCAAAACTGACCTACAGTAGTGTAAGGCATTTTCATAGTTTTTTAGGTAGCTTTGTCTGTCTTTGAGATGTTCTCACAGTGTTTCCGGATTTCATCTGTCTTGTTTCTAGACACCGTATGCCATTAGACAACTTATTTGATTACAGTTGGAATGGAATGGAAAAGTATTACAATATGTAAGATAGTATTACGATAGATACTTAGTATGAATCTTAATGCTAATAACAAACCTAAAATTGTTTTTGCAATTATTTATTTACTATGTCATATGTCAACATATGAAACTATGAAATCTAGTTTAGTCACAAAAAGCAGTATAAAAAGTTGCATTTTCAATGCATCTAAGTTATTTAAGTTTTAGAAATACCATCTTTAAAAGTGGTCATTTTTTATACAATCTGCTTGCCATGTCTGTGATTGATTTCACAAATTCACCCTGATTGAACCATGCTGTTGTAGGCCATTATAGGTCATATAAGATGAAATTTGCCATAAAAAACATGTCAACAATTGTCACCATTGTCTAAACCTTTTAGCCTTAAATAAACATTAGATTAAGAAAAGAAGCTGTATTAACATTCTTACCTTCATCATCATCTCCATTAAAATCTCCTACTGCAACAGAATAACCTGAAAGTCCCATTTTAAGCATCAGAATACATCAAGTATTAGTAATGCTCAATGCTGCCATATTTTGTAAATGATACGAGACATATGAGAAAAGACTGCCCCATACCCATGTAGCTATCATCGAAGTTAATCTCTTTTTTTTGTTTAGTCTGAATCTGGCCTGCAACTGATGTAAGGAAATAGCCTGGGTAGTAGGCCTTGATGATTTCCTCCTTCACAGCAGAAATAAGTTGTCCTAAAAAAAAGCCTCTCATATTAAATAAAAAAATGGGAGAAGTTTTCTGGTCCTAAGGTTAATATGTATCTGTGTCTGCTAGTTTCACCTTGCCAAAAGTAGCTGCCAGGTCCTCCAAGTACCACCTTCCCATCCTGTATTTGAATATAAGGTTTATGGAAGTAATTGAAAAAAGGCTTTAAATGCAGAAAAATATATTAAAACTGACCTTTGTGAACTCGGCACTAAATCCACCTTGACAATAACCTTGCCCCTTCATTCCATGGAATTCTGAAAAACATTAGTAACTTAAGTTTTAGTCCAACATTAAAAATGTGTACAATTCTAAAATCTGGCTATTTAGCTGTGATGTAATGTTTATTGTTTATAAATAAAATAATAATGTGTAATGTGTAAACATTTGTTAATTTGTTTAACAGCTTTCAAAGAGTTGTAACATTTAAGCCCAATTCCAATTCTGCTTTATAGACCTTTGTACCCCTTTGCCTTCCTGGTTTTAAACAGTGGCTACAAATATGCAAGCACACAGTTGTCTGGAATGTTTTTGTATGTTGTAGCATTACATTATTCCTTCATTAATTCTTCTATAACTGCTTATTCCCTAATTCAGGGTCACTGGGGTCTTCCGCAGCCTATCTCAGCACACGTCGGGCAAGAGGTAGGTGTACACCCTGGACAGGTGGCCAGTCTTTTGCAGGACCACACAGAAATGACACACACACTCACACTCACTTCTATGGGCCATTTAGAATCACCAATCAACATAATGAACATGTTTTATCAGGGGCCCACAATGGTGGCTTGCTGGTGGTGGGAATCAAATCCTGTTCTTTCTGGTATTAGTCACCTTAACCACCAACCAGCTTTTCCACACGTTTGTGATGCTCAGGTGACAACAACCTTTTTGTAATAGAGTGTATGTCTCAGAAACTCTACAACACTGACACTTACTATAACAACAAACAAAAAACCTATGTAGCCCTATATACTTTAAATGCAGTAAAACTTGCAGTAAGAGATTTACCTGTGCGGCAGGGAGCATATTCAACAAATTTGGTGAAGTTTTTAATAGACAGGTAGCAGGAGCCAGTGACATCTGAACCAGGTGTGTCCTGTTGGGTTTTCCAGGAATAAAGAGGGGCACACGCCTACCATTCAGATAGAAGAATGTCCGATAGAGGTTAGTTATCTACCCAGCATATTAACAGGGTCATAGTTTTTAAAGTCTTTTAAGATCAAAACTCAAAACAACTTTCTTCCCCCACAATCTAATCTTAAATCAGAAATTTATTTAAGAAAAAAAAGAACAAAGACAGACACAATGAAAATGCATTAGTAAGCTGTGCACTCTGTAAATAGCACCCTTTTATTATAAGGCATTTTTATTTAAATTATGACAATAAATAAAAACAGAATTTCATACCAAGACAGAGTCTTCATGCGTTCGTACAGTTGCTCCGAACCACTGGTGGGACTTGAACTCTGCTTGCGTTTCAACATTGGTGATGTTAACATTAAAATCTCCTATAAAGAGGAAAGGCCACAATTAAATTTGAATCAACATGTTGATACAGATTAAATGCTATAGAAGCCTGGTGAAGCCTGGCCATCAACATTTTATACCAAAAAAAGGGAGTGGCTTAAAGCAAGAGCAAAAAAAAAATCAGTGTTTTGTTTCTGTGTTGGAGGCACCTACAGGAGTCAAAGGGTCCAAAGAACCCATGATTGCCGTATTTCTTTATGACATGCAAGTACATGGAGTGATCATTTTGGTGATCAATTAATTGGAAACAACTGATGTATCAGTAAAGTGAATCATCATATAGTATTTGTTTGTATAATGCATGAAGTCATGGTAATAAATTAAATATTCATTCATTCATTCATTCATTCATCTTCTATACCCGCTTATTCCCAAAATAAAGAAGTGTGTTTGATGACATGATTATAAGTCACTGTAATTAAATAAAATTGCATGTCATGTAGAGAGAGCAGTTATACTAGTTATAAAATTGAAAAGTGTAGCAAAATTGAGGGGCTTATAGGAAAATATTGTTAACAATCACAATCAATTGCTCCTCTGGCCTAAAGGAGAGAATGAGCCACTGAGTAAAACCACTTTAGGTTTGAATACACAAAACAGCATGTGTATTATGGGTTAAAGAGTTTAGGACAAAGTCGGCCGTAGGCAGTCTTGTGAAACTCGGTTAAAAAGTGAAAAACAAAAAAAAACTACATACTGAACAATTGCATATAACACGTATAAGCAGTTTAGTTGATGCGGGAACATTTCCCTCACCCCGTTTTGTAGTAAAAATATTGCTCGAGTTTACTGTCTAAATTGTTATTTTTTTAGATCATTATAATCAATACAGTCTAGATTTACTAATGTTGTTTAAACTGTAATGGTAGTAGTGAGGGGTCAATTTCACATGCTGTTGTGTAAATGGAATAGACAACAGGTGGAAATTATAGACAAATAGCAATACACCCCAGGAAAAAATTGGTTTTGTGGCGGTGACCTCAAATGTGCATGTGTCTACTCAAACGATTAGCAACAGACTCCATGAGGGTGATATGATGGCCTGACATCCACGGGTAAGGGTTTTGCTTACAGCCCAACACGGCACGTTTGGCATTTGCCATTTAACTTCTATTAGGTACCAAGATGAGAGCTTTAGACCCCTTTGAAACCATATACAGGTGCGGTTGTCCTCTTAATGCAAGACCGCATGTGTCTGAGGTGTTCAGCAGCACAAGACGAAGGCATTGATGCTATGTTCCACAGACATTATGGGGACATCATGTCTCGCTCTATCCACTAACGCCACATTGCACCACAGACTGACAGATGCTTCAGTCCAGGCCTGGGAGCAGATCCCTCAGGACACCATTCGCCACCAGAAGCATGCCCAGGTGTAATAAGGAGGTCACATGTTTTAAGGACATTACATCAAGGTTGGATTAGCAGTAGTGTGTTTTTCTAGTTTTTTGAGTGTGACTCCATGGGTGATTTAAAAGATAAGAAAAGATAATATGCTCTGAAAAGTTATTAATGATATGCTCTGGCCTTGGACTAAGCGCAAAGTAAAATAAATTAAAGTACTCAAGTACTTAACACAGGAAAACATTCCAAGAGAAAATGTGGAATCTGATAACCAAATACTAAATTCATGTGGAAAAGAGGCCATTTAAAGTTTTTAGCATTTCCTGGATACTGTTGGGAATCTGCACTGATTTATCTATCAATTTTTAAATCAGGCTTACTAAATCGGCAAAAAAAAAAAAAAAAAAAAAAGTTGATATGAGGTATAAGAGTCCTACCTTGCCGATCAAAATCAATGCTGTTGCAGTTAGACAGGTTAAGGCTCCATGGGCAGTAGAACACAGATCCTCCCTCTTTGATGTTTGGCTGGCTTGTATTAGCTTTTGGTGCTCCAACTAGAATACTTCCATCTCTGGAAGGCAAAACAGATAATTTATTATATAGTGGTAAACTTTGATTCAACATATAAGATGTAAATATCCTAAAATAAATTAAGTACGAATTTTAAATTATTTATGGGATCTTTAACTGTTCTTACTTTACATCTAAAAATCTGATCACAGATGTGATAAAAAATAGATGTAAAATCAATAGCTTAAACATCTAGCATTGTGAAACAAATAAAACATTTTTACATGTATTTTTCTAAATTATGTAAATAAAAAACTAGGCTTTATGACAGCCTGTATTCTCTAAAAGCTAGAAATTACTACTAATTTCAAAATTCTCAACAAGCAGTTGACAGATCAGTTTTAGCACCACCCAGACCATTTTTTTTAATCACAAAACACATTTTCTATGCATAAAATGAGGAAAAGAATCCAATATTTCAATGTACACCTGTGCAGTGAATGCTGAGGCTATCCTGGTCATCTCACCTGGAAGACTTTTTGCCCTCTTCATCTTTAAATGTTTTAATCAAATGTCACCAGACAAACATTTTAGAATTCTCTCCTTAACCAATGCAAATTGTTTTGTATATTTCCAGGAAGCCTTGTTTTCTATTCTTTTGCACTGGATACTTCATCTTTAATCTGGCCTATACTTGCATCTTATAGACAGCTGACCAGGAACAAACTATTTTTTAAATCTTAGCTGACAACTCTCTTGTAGGAGTCAATTTTCCTTTTAATGACCCTTTCAATTGAGGTTGACAGCTCAATGTTTACTGTGGACTAATTAGCATATAATATTTTTCTCTACTTCTATTTTTTTCCAAAAGAATTTCCAAAGTTTCCCAAAGCTAAAATGTTGTAAAGTAAAAAAATCAGGGTAAACTCATTTACAGATACTGTTATGATACTGCAATGTTGGCTAGAAGATATATAAAAAGTGTAGTTAATAATACACTGCAAAGCCTTTTTTTGGCACAACAGCTTTTACATGTAGTTTGTAAACATAAATAATGTGTCACAAATACCTTCGTCTAACCTAAATAAAAATTATTAGGGTGGTGTGCATGCATATATTTAATGGTTAATTATCCACAAAGACACTTTCCTTTTAGAATGAAATAATTGCAAAGGAGTTGTGATGTTATAAACATCTAAAAAAAGTTCCCACCAACAAATTCATTAATTTAATCTTTAAAATATTTGTAAAACAACAATGCTTGATTCACAGGTTATGAAGCATTAAAAATTGTAAGCAACATTTTATCACAACATTTGTATATTGGTTTAAAACAGCCAGTTTTTCCTCAATATACCAAAGTCTAGTTGTTACAGTCTGTAACCGTACTCCGGTTTTCCCAACACCATTAAGTTCAATCCATTAAGAGAATGTGAAAGGGGTCAAGAGCGCAGCAGGCTTTAGGGGGATGGGGTATGCCTCCAGGAAGAAAACACCCTTTCCTGTCCCCTAGTGCAGTGTGACTGGGGGTAACCTCATAAAACATATACAATCCGAGCTAAGATTCTTCTATAAACTAAAACTTTTGTTAAAAGATGGGACTTTAGAAAAAGACATGTAGGTTGGTAGATAAGTAATTGTGATAAAGTAAAGAATGAAGAAAATAAGGAAAAAGAAAGAGAAATTACGAAATAACTCACATCATGTAATAATAGAGCCAACAAAGAATAGTGCACAAACATACTTAATGACTACAAATTTCAATTTAAGACATAGCAAAACATATCTGAAATGGATGTCTTTCTAAACTGTTACATTGCTACATGTTAACAGGGTAAATGCCAGAAACAGTATAGACTGTAAAACAGTAAAATCACAAAACAGGAAAAACAACAAAATGCAACTTTCGAGTGATGTAGACCCAACACTTAAACTCAGACACAAGCACGCACACAATAGTTGATAGCAATCTCAAAGAATTGCAAATAAGCACCAATTAGCATGTAATGGCTCTTTATCAGCTAGCCTAAACTGCATTCTTGAACATTGGCCTAATGTTATTGTAGTAATAATAGCTTAATTGCTTTGAGTTGAAGAATGCAAGTTGTGGAAAATACCCTTCTTGTAAGGTAAGCCAGCTTCCAGAGGAGATACAGGGTTAAAAATTACTGTCCAAAAACTATTATCTCTGTTTAGGGGAAAAAATCAAATAGGAAGATAATGTAAAAAAATGCATTTTTACGCCAACTAAACAGAAAGTTGGCGAGAAAGAGACACCGAAAAGTCAACAAGATTCAAAAAGCGCATAAGTGTATTTGGCTTGGTGACCACAAACCCGAACAAAGGGCTGAGGTGTGAAAAACATCACTAGCGATTATGTAGCTAAAAAAGCAGCAAGATGCAAAACCGCAGAAGGCATGGCTAAAACACTGAACATCCACAAGTGTGGCTTTGCTAATAAAATGAATATCATTAAAACAATTTACTGGCATGTTAAAAGTCATATGAAAAGTTGCGGATGTGACAACTTTCATGCCTTTTATAGATGGAAAGTAAATCTAGTGCCAAATGGTCCTTACTTCAAATTCAACAGCCTAAAACAATACCAAATTTATCACACATTACTATCTCAGGTGTAAACTTGAGAACTGCTTCAATTACATACAATATGTTAGCAAACAACTGTTAGAGTAATCTCCATATACAATATGTGGCAAAAATGTAAATTAGCTAATAATAGGAAGATAAGTACAGTGTCACAACAAATAACATCTAAACTTCAATGGCCATAGCCTAAAGAATTCAGAGTTTAAAGAGGTAAAAAAATGTTTTTTTTTACTTTTATACTATTCTCAGAGGTCCTTAAAATAGTTATCACAATTTTTACATTGTGGCATGAGGGACTGTTGTCCCTATAATTGCCTAACAAAGAAAATATTTTTTACAAATAAAAAATTCCCAGTAAGCCCTGGTCATAAGACCACTAATCAAAATAGTCACCAATGGTGTAAAGTAACAAATTACATTTACTGTCGTTACTGTAAGTGAGTAGTGATTGATGCACAGGAGAACCAACACAGCGCACACACTTTCCCAAGAAAAAAAGATGGAGATGGACAAGACAGACATAAATGATAAAGACCCAGCTGAAAGTTGAAGTCTAATTTTTATCAGAAAAAAAAAAACTGGTTATTTTTACAAGACCACTTTGACTTTAAGTGTATGCAACAGGCAACAGCTTCATTGGTGCAGTGTTTTCCTAGGACTACTGAACTGCAGCTGAGAAAAGATCAACATCAGAACCACACATTATATCATTTTAGTTTACGTAATTGAAAAAAAAAACCAACTAATTTAAGATTTATATCACCTTTTTGAACTACACTAGACTCCTCGGCCCCACCCATGCTGTTAAAAAAAGTTACCCAGTTAATTTTACTTTGAGTGAATTTTACAACGGATATTTTTTACTCGTGTAGATCTGTAAACCAGTAACGTGTATTTAATTGAAATTTCATAAAACTAACAATTTAATTTGAGTAGAATATTTTTTAAGTTTCCATGTCTGAAA
>JAOTQW010000015.1:10206258-10217009 GCA_026260075.1 Sisor rabdophorus
CCCGTGACCCCGGATTCGGGAATAAGCGGGTAAAGAAGATGAAATGAAATGTATGACTACATTATTTAGTTTAAAACATAGAAAGTTTTTTTCAGATCAGATGCACTCATTGCATACAAAATTGTAATAACCAATTTAATCAATATACTTCAGTTAGTGGAATTATATGCTACATTTAAATTTACAGCATTTAGCAGACGTACACAGTGCTTCGAAGTCTCTACCAATAAATACATAAATACCAGTTCGATAGATTGTAAACCAAGTATACAACTCTGAAGGAAAGTAGGCACATTTTGTTTAATCGTTTCCCCACACCACTATTTATAAACATGTAGGAATACGAGAGGTTTTTGTTTGTTTGCAAAGGGGACAAGTGTAAAATTACAGTATTGATGGTGTGAAATTAGCCTTGTGCCATAATTATAGTTCTGTGGCAAGGGGGGAAAAACAGAATGGGAGGTTTGTTGGGACATGCGTTTTGCTGTTTATTTTATTTAGAGCCCAAGTACCAAGGGAAAGAAATGGCTCCTTGTTCCCTTTATGTTTATGATATTAACAGCAGGGGTGTGACATGTTGAGTACAAGTTTATTTCAAAATGCATATTGTTCACTGGCATTGTTTTTCAGTTGAATAAAGGACTAGCTTTTCCTGTATAATATCATTTAGGATTAATTCTTTTAAAAATCGTATCTTGTAAAGTCAGTCACATGTCTTGTCTTGGGTCTCAGCACACTCATTGTTCCTAGAGTTACTAAAGACTCTAACAGGAATGGAGCGCGAGGTTGCAGACTAAGAAAGACTCCACTTCTAAAGAAGAAACATATACAAGCTAGAATGATGTTTAGTTTGGGGAAAATTATGCATACTGAAAACCTGTCCTCTGGTTGGATGAGACAAACTAGAGCTCCTTGGCCGTAGAGAAGTTGCCTATGTTTTGAGAAAGAAGGGAAAAGGTGTTCAACCCAAGGAACAGTGAGCCCACAGTAAAACATAGTGGTGCAAATATAATGCTGTGCATTAGTGCATTTGCAAATAGAAATATAATCAGGGTTTTATGAAACCATGAAAAAGTCATCTACAGTCTACGTTGACAGACAAACTTTTGTCTGCACCAAATCTTACAGAACAATAACAACCTCAACTAACTTCACTTTTGGTGAGAAACTACCAACAAATTAAACATGGTCAGACTGGTCAGCATGATGCCCAGATTTACATCCTATAGAAAATCTGTGGAGCACACTACAGTACAGAGTTTATGCCAAAAGACCAACAAATCTGAAGAAGCTTGAAAGATTGCTAAGGAGGCTGCCACTCCTCAGGAGACATGCTTCAATCTTACATTGACATTTACAGCATTTGGCAGACGCCCTTATCCAGACCGACTTACAACTAAGCAACTGAGCCTTGCTTAGGAGACCACAGTGGTGGCCTGGTGGTACTGGAAATCGAAACCCAGTCTTTCTGGTATTAGTCCAACACCTTTACCATCAGGCCACCCCTTTCCCCTGTGAAAAATTACAACAAATCACGAAAAAATTATCAAAATCTTATTATTTTGAGCTGTAGACTTTTTTATTGTACTTTCATTTCTGTTTGTAACACAAATACAAACAGTATTTTTCCAAACAATAGTATATAATATATATATATATATATATATATATAAATCCAGTCATAAACAAAGGCCAACAACCAATGAATTGTTTTCATACTGACAAGACTTAGCACTCTGATCATACCACCAGTAGAAATACTGGGAATAAGAATATAAATGATAAACACTTGCATAAATTTATTTTATTTCACCCTGAGTTCATTAACCTACCCCACACTCACAAACTGCCCCTCCTGCTGGGGGAAAAGAAGAGTTGTGTCACACACACTGAGGGTCAGCCAGTAAAAAACACACACACACACACACACCCTTGTCTTATATACAAGATCTTATATACTTCGATTTATTTCGTTACTGTCTTTTCTTTTTGAATTGATTCATATCAGTGTATTACAGTGCTCAGTTCAGGAGTAATAAAGTCCATGGGGTTTAACATGGTGGTAAGTAGCAAATGGGTTCAAGAAAACTGCAAATCCGGTCAAAAACATCTTTCCAGCTAAAGTCAGTGGTATTTTTACGTTGATTACGTAGCTGACTATAAGATGCAAACAGACAATGACCAGGCAAATATCTAAATGCTGTCTCATCGTATGCACATCGTTTACGTGCTTTATTTATACCCAAGAAAAACACAAGAGCAAACCAGTTTAAGTCCTTACCTGCTGGAATACAAACGCAAAAGTTTTCAGGTCGTTGTTCAAATCGTCGTTTTTCCCCAGTTTGTAATATTCTAAGGGAAAATGTTCCGGTGATCCACAGCGTTCGCAGAGGAAAGCAGAGGACGATAAAGCGTAGTGAAAGTGTGATCCTGGTCAGAAAATGTTCACTAAACCTGGATTCTCTGTGCAACACTCAGACATACGGAAGTGTAAAAAAATCGAACAGGATGCAAAGTTTTGGATTATATTGTATTTTACTTCGCTTGTGATACAGACATATAAGGCCATGACAAACGTTGCAGGCTGTAGGTGGAGTTCATTTAAAACGGAAACAGAGGGGCAGACAATCGTATAAATCTTGGTCAGATATAAGAAAATAAGATATTTACGAGAACATGTAACGTTACTAAATAAAAAATTGACGCAAAGAGCAGATCGAACCGATCAGAGAAGCAGGCCGGTTTACGTCCATTTTTATAGGCTTTTTAAAAGCCGGTATCCTCGAGGAAAATCGAACATTGATATCTTTAACGCTGAAGATGTCGTTTAAAAAAACAAGTCTCTCATTTGTTTCGTCAGAGCAGCGGAATCTATTCCTCTTTACTTAAGTTCCTTGTAACAATGGAGAATATAACGCTACATGATAATGTTATATACTTGGTGTGACGTCACGGGTGCGCTGCCTTAAAGAATTCTGGGAACGGAAGTACCTTCTTGGTTAAATATCTAAAATCAGCTGAATTAATAAACTGATTATTAAATAGTTTGTATTAAATATCATTTGATGTAATAGTTGATTTGGGGGATATATTTAATTACTGTTATCTTAAAAGGTATTTTCCTCCCGAATTGATGCTGCATACTTTCGTACGATGATGCGCTCTACACTCCAATCCATTAGGTGGCGAAAATGCACCTTTTAGTTGGGCTGCCAACTGGCATTTAAACTTCAGAAGAACTCCTTCGCAGTGGGCAAAATGGCGGAAATGGAAATATTTAACCCTTGGTCATTGTAAATTCTGGGTGAAAAAAATCTGGGTTGTCTTGTATTCAATACTGCTTATATTTTACATTGTGGTGGCATTTGCTGCAGCAATTTCAATTGAAATTCCCAGCACAGTGATGCAGCTGTTCATGAAAATCCCTTAACATGCTTTGGAAGGGGATTTGAGATATTTTTTTACCTCAACATTTGCAGTAAAATGAGATGTTGCATTGTTTCTTTAGTCATTAGACCAGGTGAGGTAATCTGCCAGGTGCCTATTAAGGAATGCCAGATTGTCAAGTCATGATTTTGATACTTGCTTGGCATATACTTGACGTATATGTAATTGCCAAATAATATTTGTGTAACAAATAATTGTTAGTGATATACAATTAACGCATTTAAATTAATGAACCCTTTTTTTCAATGCATATGTTACCCCTGGGCTGCCAGTGATCCAGACTCTCTCTACTCTGGACCTGTGTGACCTCTCCTAGTGACCTGCCGCTGGTCGCTGATTGTTACATCGCCATGGTTTTTGAGGATGCTTCCACTCTGCCATTATTACACTCCAGCTTTTCTCTAAGGACACAGTGACTGCATAATTCCTGTTATCTGTTTATAACCCAAATGAGGATGGAACATGGGTTCCCTGTTTAGTCTGGTTCCGAAGGTATTTCCTTTTACCATCCCAGGGATGTTTTCCTTGTCGTTGTCACTCTCAGCTTGCTCATCATGGACAGATTTCTATTTTACTTATTTTTCTCTAATTTTGCGAAGAAGCTCCTTGGTGGCAAGGCACCAGGGGTGGATGAGATCTCTGGATGTTGTGATGCTTTGCAGCATCATGTGGCAGTTGGGAATAGTACCTCTGGACTGGCAGACCACGGTGGTGGTCCCTCCTTTTAATCACAGGTCCTTTTGCGGATGATAATGGTCCCGTTGGCTCCTAAGTCAGGACTTTCATGATGCACTGGGGAAGTTTGCAGCGGAGTGTGAAGTGGCTGGGTTAAGCAGCCGCACCTTCAAGCCTGAGGCTATGGTTCTCATTTGAAAAACAGTGGCTTGCCCTTTTTAGTTTGGAGAAATGATCTTGCCTTAAGCAGGAGGAATTGAAGTGTCTTGGGTTCACAAGTAAGGAACGAATGAAGCATGAGATCAGTGCATTTTCTGCCGTAATGCATTAATGTACTGGTCAGTGATGGTAAAAGAGCTAAGCGGCAAGGCGAAGCTCTTGATTTAATGGTCAATCTACATTCCTTCTCTCACCTTGAAGCACCATGGGCATGAGCTTTGGGTAAGGACCGAAAGGATGAGCTCAGGTGGGCTGAAAATAGGTAGGCCACCCGGAAGGGGCTCAGATGAAATCCGCTGCTCCTCCATTTCAAGAGAGGTCAGCTGAGGTGGCTTGTGCATCTGTTCAGGGCATGTCTCAGCAGGAGAAGGCCCCAGGGAAGACCTAGGACATGCTGGAGGGACTATGTTTCTCGGCTGGCCTAGAAACACCTTAATATTCCCCCAGAAATGCTGGAGGAAGGGGGGGTGTCCGGGCACCCAGGTTTAGACTGCTGCCCCCGCGACCCATTCCCAGATAAGCGGTTAGGAAAATAGATGGATCTACAATTGCATCCATGCCATGCATATATGAAGTTAAAACTGGGACTTCACTACATCCAGAATATATTCAAGAACCCAACCAAAAAAGGAAGGAGGAAACTTGTTTAGCATGGTTTTGGATAAAGTTAGCCAGAAATGTACATAAGGCCAAGGGTGAAAACTCAACTTATATAGGGGATAAGGCCCTTATAGACTGCTAAAATATTATTTTCTGCATTTATCCAACATGAATAATTCTTTTAATTCTATTCCTTAGTTCCAGTTAAAACTGAGGTAGTTTGTGCGGTTGCAGAAATATTTTATAATCTGTTAATCTGTACCTTACAGAATGTTCTATACTGTCTGTTTTGCACTATATTGTCTAAAGTAAATGTATCATCTATTTGTACTCTCCGTTTTGCACTTGTAGCACCTTAGTGTCCTGAAGAAACCTTATTTCCTTTCACTGTGTACTGCATCTGCTCTATGGTTAAAATGATAAACCATCTTGAATCTGAAATTCAAATTTATTATTTCTTTTACATAACTTTATCATACAAAAAAAACACCCTCAACATATGGATTGATTAAATTTCTATTTTTAAGTAAATAATGACAGTTAGGAAAAATTTGTTTTTAATTGTTGCACTGACAGAAAATTGGGGACATACAGACAAATCTTTAGTGACATTGCAGTTTTTGCATACATAGCTAACTCACGCAAGCATTCAAAATGTGCTTTTTACACAAAATAGATATGCATAGTGTTGGACAAAATAATTAATAATTATTTCGACCAACACACACATAATAATGATAATAATGATGGTAAATATATGATAGAAACTCTAGTATGATATAAAAAAAAGATCTTGTATTTAAGAAAAAAAAATCAACGGAGGCAAAATAGACTAGACAGAACAGACGTAAACCAAATTTAGTGTTAACCTTTTGGTATGAATTGGCATGTACATTTTTGTTTCCTAGTTTATGCCAATAGCGTTTATGTCAATTTAAAAAAGGACCTGATCAGCTACAAAAATACTACCACGTATAACTGTAGGCAGCAAACATTTATTTTACTTGATAAGCTTAACATATTTTAGTTAGCTTACAGACCAAAAGATATTGAAAGCACGTTTTTCTGTGAAACACTAGCATATTGGCATCTTGACAGAATTCTATATCACAATTTTGGTGTCTTTTGCCTCCTCTCATGGTGGAAAATACCTTGCAATGCTAATAAATGGTGGCATATAAGCACAGGATGTAAACAGAAACTAAAAATTATTCAGTATAATGAGTAAAATAAAATGTAAAATAATAATCAGCTGTTCGATAGTACTGGCAGTACCAACACTGTGGAGAATAAAATAGTACAGTATCAGAACAAATCAGATGCAGTTATACTAACACAGTTGCCTCCATTGCCTGAGCGATACAATTGTGAAAAACAATAGTCATTTTAAAAAGTCTCAAGGTAAGGGCAAGAACTGTGGGAAAGCCTATTCTGCTGAAAAATTGACAATCCTTAGCTCGTAGCCATTCTCACTTTAAAATGATGTGATAGCCATCATTTGTCTCAGCTGTGAACATAAGAACAGACAAAGGATGAAAATAAATGTTTGTAAAACTTAGGGCACAATTACCTTTACAATTTATATATTTTAGGTTTTCAGTACCTTTCATTGTGTCCAACACAAAACACACTTCATCCTGAAAGTTTTGAATCATCTGAAAAAAAAAATCTAAGTATATTAAAATCTACCAAAATGCTCCACTGCATGCAATTTGAAAGGGAAAAACCACCTGCCGTAAAACAGTCTCATGAGTATGTACACCCCTTAAATTTTCTTATAAATATTTATCTTATTTAATAACACTAAATAATTTAACTTTGCTCCATTATGTTCTATAATACGACACTTCCACCATGCTTGACCATAGGCAAGACACACGTCATACGAGATGTATGGATGCAGTCCTCAAAGGAGTCGTACACAATATGAATTCTTTCTCCACTGCACCATGAGTTTATCTTCTGTAC
The DNA here is from genome assembly GCA_026260075.1 of Sisor rabdophorus. Classification (NCBI taxonomy): domain Eukaryota; kingdom Metazoa; phylum Chordata; class Actinopteri; order Siluriformes; family Sisoridae; genus Sisor; species Sisor rabdophorus. Next base: position 10,213,168 of record JAOTQW010000015.1, read on the forward strand.
TTTACATTATTACTGTTAAAAGAAGACTTTATTCTAAGCAAATTCTGACTGTTCTGACCCAATTAAATAATTAAAAATCACAGCATGATAAGATTTCATTTTGATAAAATAAGGTCTTTGCCTTTTATATAAGCAACCTCTGATTCCAAATGTTCAACTAGAAGTAATTTGTTGTTCCTACAACTTGGATAGGCGAGGATGCTTTTGTCAGGGCATACCTACCCATCTGTCTGTCAGACTCTATAATAAGTAAAATTACTCATTTATTATTATGGATTACTTTTAAGTGATCGTTCAACACAATAAGAAACTGTAAATCTGCACCTCATCACTGACAAGCACATGAATGCCTGTGGGTCCCTGCTTGAAGATCTGACTTATTTGGCGTGGAGAGATGTTGAAAAGCTGAGCTAATTTCTCAGTCAACTCGATGGCTGTTAGGTCCTCCAGGTAAATAGCATGGTAAACTACAGAAATAAAACAAGACAAACAATTAAAAGCTGTTTTGAGTTTGGTTCGATGAAGAAGTATATTTACCCACAATCAAAGACACACCAAAAAAGGTATTGCTACAGCCATCTCCGTTTTCATGCTTTTGTTGTTGGTCTCGGACCTGCTGAGACTCCTGACACACGTATATAGTGAGTCTTGGGCGAACCACCCTTATCACACAAGAACAGAAATAGACAGTCAGCTACAGACACAAAAGCATTAACATACTTTCATACATGCAAGTAAACATCCTGGGGAAAAAACAACTCACGCAGTGACCAGATAATAAGCAACACCCAAATTATGTATTATTTGTATACAAGTAGAAGTACAATGGGACCTTGACTTATGAATGTCTCAACTAACGAGTTTTTCGAGATATGAGCTGTTGCTTGGATGAATTTTTGCTTGAGTTACAAACAGTAGTAAACGCCACAGTAAAAGCCTTAGGCCAGCAACCTCTCTCACTCTATAGCTACAGAACTGTGATTTTAAAAAAATTTAATCCAGAGCTTGCCATAGATTTGGTGAAAGTACATGAGCACACAAGCAAGATGATAAGAAAATTAAAAACACGTGTCTATACTGAATTAACCAGTACAGTCTTTTTTGTCACTTCTTCGGTTCCTTATTTAATTATACTAAAGTGTTTGGGCGATTCTGTGACAAACGCACAGTTACATACTTATGAAACCAGTTTATTAAACAAAAAACAGCAAAATTTCTTTGACATGAGTAATTTGAGTTACAAGCTGATACAAATAGTATTTAGTCAGCCACCAATCGTGAAGGTTCTCCCGCTTAAAGATAAGAAAATGAGGGGGGGGGGGCAGAAAATCACTGTCAAATCACAACCCTTGTCTGCTTTTCAAAGAATTTTTTTTAAATTATGGTGGAAAATAAGTATTTACAAACAAACAAGCAAGATTCCTGGCTCTCACAGACCTGTCACTCTTTCTGTAAGAGGCTCCTCTGTCCTCCACTCATTACCCGTATTAGTGACACCTTTTTAAACTCCTTATCAGTATGACACCTGTCCAAAACTTTAAACAGTAACATTTGAAAGTCCACAAAACAAAATTGGAGTCCTGCACCAGGCTGGAAAGACTAAATCTGCAATAGGTAAGCGGCTTGGTGTGAAGAAATTTACTTCGTCTCCACTGTTTTTGAGCGCCACAGAGATTTAAGGTCTGGTATGTACATATTTTAGATAAACATACACATTATATAGATACATACTGGGGCGGGCATAGTGGTTAGCACTGTCGCCTCACAACAAGAAGGTCCTGGTTTTGAATCCCTTGGCTTGGAGTCTTTCTGTGTGGAGTTTGCATGTTCTCTCTGCGCTTGCGTGGGTTTCCTCCCACAATTTAAATGTGCATTAGGTTGATCAGTAACTCTAAATTGCCCATAGAAGTGAGTGTGAGTGCGCATGGTTGTGTGTGTGGCCCAGCTATAGATTGGCAACCTGTCCAGGGTGTACCCCATGCCTCTCGCCCTATGTGCGCTGGGATATGCTCCAGAAATGTTACCCTGCTTAAGCCAGCTGATGTCCAGGCCTGTCTAAATTTTGGGAGAGCATTTGGATGATCCAGGATTGGAAGAATGTCATTTGGTCAGATGAGACTAAAATAGAACTTTTCGGCCAAAACTGTACTCATCATGTTTTGAGAAGAGAGAATGCAGAGTTGCATTCAAAAAACATGAAAGGGGTGAAAACATGGAAAGCTGTTTTTTTGTAACCAAAAGAAGCATTTTGTAAGAAGCATTTCAAGATCCTGGAGTGGCATAGCCAGTCTCCAGATTTCAACCCCATTAAAAAAATCTTTGGAGGAGTTGAAAGTCCACTTCGCCTAGCGACAGCCCCAAAACATCACTGGATTAGAAAAGATCTTCATAGAGGAATAGGCCAAAATACCAGCAACAGTGTGTAAATACCTTGTGTACACTAACAGAAAACATTTGACCTCTGTCATTGCCAACAAAGGGTATATAAAGTATTGAGATGAACTTGTATTATTGACCAAATGCTTATTTTTCACCATATTTTGCAAATAAATTCTTTAAAATTAGACAAAGTGATTTTTTTTTTATTTCTTCTCTCATAGTTGAGGTATATTTTTTATGTAAAAAAAATTACAGGCCCTCTCTGGATCATTCTACACTAACAATGATGTTTCACAAGAAGCCTGGATCTCAGTCTCCGCTTTAATTAATCCCAAAGGTATTGAGGTCAGGACTCTTCATCCACACCCAAGACTTTATCCATGTCTTTATGGACCTTGCTTTGTGCACTGTCCAAAATGTCTTGGTTTGCTGAAGCATTCAGAGTTCTTTTAATGGAACTAAGGGGCCAAGCCTATCTTCTGAAAAAAAAAAAACCCACATTATAATCCCCTGCTCTAGAGTTCAGTGGCGGCATGCTTTAAACCACTGCATTAGACACTTTGCACTTGGTAATGTGTGGCTTGGATGCAGATGCTCGGCCATGGAAACCATAAAGCTTTTTGCGCACTGTTCTAGAGCGCCACAAAGATTGGTGATGAAGAGGTCTGGTGTGTCTATATTTTGGATAAACATTATTTATATATATAAAAAAATATTTTGGCCATGTTTGTTTAGAGAGGAAAAAAAAAAACTATATCCACCTTCCTTTTAAAGAGTTGAAAAGTCGTATACCGTCAGCTGGCCCACAAATCTGAATGACGTCCTCTCTAGTTAGTTTCAGAAGATCTGCCCCTGACAACCATTCCAAAAAGAAAATTGATACATTCAGTAATTTGACTCAAAATTTTAATATAAAAAACAGCTCTGTGAACTGAGAATAAGCTCAATTTAATAATGTTAATGTACAGTGCCCAAGTTACCTGAGAAATTTGTGAAGAGACGACAGAACGGTGAAAAGCGGTTTCTATGTAGCCATTGCTGTGCTTCTTGTGGGGTTGCAGTGGGCAAAAGATTCTATTTATTCAGGACAGACAGAAAGTGAACAGGATTTGGAAGTTAAAATTTTTTCAATATTGAACAGTACTTCACCCATAAGTACACAAATATACTTCAACACCTTCAAGATATTTAACAAGATCCAACAAATGTAAATTCCTATAGAGTTTGTGATTTTAGCTGTAGAGCACAGCCAAGCAGCTTACACACCTGTGCTTAATTTAACTAAAGATCTGTTCTCCGCAGAAAAAACCCAAAACAGTGGAGAGCCAAGTGTGTTTTTAAAAGCGGAAATAGTCTGCTTTCAGCATTCTCTTTTCCAAACCCATTAACACATATTACACCAATATTATTTACTTATTATTTTAATTATCTAGAAATATTTATCACAATAAGACAGGGGTACT
>JAOTQW010000016.1:215635-231274 GCA_026260075.1 Sisor rabdophorus
TATATATATATCCTATTTGCAGAAAGCAGAAATGCATCAATTTTCATATGTTTTAATTAAATTAATTGTCCATTGTAGTTAAATTACATGCATTTAATATAACAAAAAGCCCGCATGTGTCGCACCTGCATTATCATGTCCAATCCGAATCCTTTTAAGGCTGCCGAGATCCACTGCCTCTATAGTGAACTCATCAGTCATATTCGTCTCAAACTTGTTCTTATGGTTTTTTGAGGCCTTCAGATTAATGACACCTAATTAGGCATAGACAGATTTGGATATTAATAATAGCATACCGTTTCATCTGTTTCATTTAAGTACAGTTATCACACAAGATCTATGCTTACCTGTGTCATCATTTGTCCCGTATAGAACAGTGTAAACATTGGCATCAGTTCCAGCATTTTTTCTGTCTCCTGTCTTTATTCGCATGGTGTATGTGGTTGACATGGCTATCAACATATACATAACATTAATAAGTAAAGAATAATTAATTTAGTGTGAGAAATGGATTAGAGCTATGCCCCAGCTTGCCTTTGCTGCCAAACAAAGGCAAGTATGGTAAACAAAGATGTTAGGGATATTAGGTAATTAGGAGTTAGAGTTAGTACAGAGTGAGATCACTTTAAGTTGCTCTATATGACAAGTAAATGATGGTTTATTTATATATACGTATATGTAACAGTTCTACTTAGAATTCTCTCCAAATCAATAACCGTGCTCAGAAGAAAATGGTTCCTACTGGAGAGTATTATTGGTGCTTCTCTCCACACCCTTGAGGAACTGTTTACATCAAGAATTAGGTTTTTCTCATCTCTGAGTCAAGCCCTTGCATCCCACCACAAGCCATTCCCTCTTCAAAACTTCCCATCTGGTTGGTTAAACACCAGGACATTCAAAGACAACAAAATTTTTCTCTCTCTATTAAATATTTCCCTCACTAAACAATAAATAAAAAACTTGTACTTATATTTTAAAAATGTTTTATGTAAAAAAATGCATTAAATTGTTATTTTATTACATAATGCTATTATATTTATTTGCTGCCACTTAAATCCCAGTACATCCCTGCATCTGGTTTTATTCTATTCCTATTTATCATCTATAGCATAACTGTACTTACAATCTATTTTAATTTTTAATTTGTCTTTTTTCTTTATTTTGTTGACTTCTTATGTTGGCACTAAAGCTTCTTTCTGATTCTGACTTTGATTCAACCAGAAATTTCCATTTAGTAACATGATATTCAAATTATTAGATATTTAGAAATAAACTGCCAGCCAGTAGTAAAAAGTGGAAAATGCCTAAATAAAGCTAATCCTCTTGGATAAAGTTACACAAAAGACTTAGCTAAGTAACTGGTTTAGTAAATGAAATATAATTATTAAATATATCAGATTTCTAGATTAAAGTTTATGTTAGATAAATGAGTGCATATATATCTGACCTTTTTGCTCAAGTCCAAGCTGTGCTGGAGATCCTTCATCAGACTCCCTCATCATAAACGCTACATCCACTGGAACTAACTCACGGGCTAACTGTCCATCATCTTCATCCACTGCTAGCCATCGCTGACAGGGGAAGAAGTACCTAAAATACATTAACAGGCCTGATCTGTTTTCGATGTCAATGTTTATAGATTTGAAATGTTAATAGGCTGTATCTTTCAGTATGAAAGATATTATATTATATTGCTTTTTATTTTTTTTAGATTCAAATAGCTCTTGAATCTGATTCGTGCCTTTCCGTGGTGGGCAGTTAGGGGCAGCAAGTTCTAGTCTGCTTTCAGTATTGCATGTTAGATTTTTTTTGTCCAATCAGATTTCAGCCCCTATCTACTACCATGTTATGAATCCTGAACATGTAACTTAAACTATATTAGCAATGCTATTGTTTCTTTAACCAGATTTAATCAGATTTCAGTATATTAACATATTAGCATTACACAGCAACACAATAGCATTTATCAGTCTACTGGTAGGTAAGAGCAAAACTTTTACAGTCAAGTTTGACTAGTAAAACACATCTGTAGTGACACATTAATACAGTTGAGGATTTTGTCTATAAAACATCACCAACTCCGGTAAATATGATATATATATATTTTTTTAATGTTTTTGTAATGTTGTTAGATAAATATAGATTCTGAACTGCTCCAGATGCTGTATGTGGTATGGTTGCAGTTGTCTTAACTGGATTTCTTGCTTTATTGGAAATGGTTTTCACCCTCAATACGCAAAATGTCTCCCTATCTGTAATATCAAACATTGTTTAATTGCTTTTTTGTATGATACTGATGGTTTACATAATTGTGATGTTATAGTTGAATTAGTGGTGGATTAGGTCAAGTCCCCATTGAAGGCTCGGGTACCAAATACATAGCCCGCCACTCATGCTAAGATATTATATACAGTGCTTACGTAATCTCCTCCTTCACGTCCCTGATTTCTACTCGCTCCAGGTACCATCCTGGACTGGCCTGTTTGTTATCATGGCGAATCCGCAGCTTTTTTAGCTGGCCCAGATCCATCGCCAAAATGGTGAACACATCCACCTGACAGAGGTCAAGTTTTAAAATGGCAATATGTACAGTGATTATTATTATTATCACTGTATTGGCATCATGAACAGTGATTATTATTAAATATCATTTGATCGCTAGCTAATTTTGTCTGTTTGCACAGTAACAAAAAAAGAGCAGTCTGCAATTTTGAAGGTGGGTTTATTCTCACAGTGAGAAACAGAATTAAAACAAAAACTGGTATTTGATCCCTTTGCAAAATTAGACTTAGTAATTGGTGGCAAAACTTTTGTTGGTAATCACAGCAGTCAGATGTGGCAGAGTTGGCCTTAACACATCTCAGGGAGATTTTGTCCAACTCCTCTTTATGAGGTGTTATTCTATTTCTCACTGTTAGGGTGGGCCGAAATCATACATTCTACTGTACATGCAATGACCTACTGTATGTCATATCATCAAAACGAGTGCAAATAGTTGTATATGGGTAAAGTTTCAAATGTCACATACTGTAAATTTACTTTGAAGCTATTAGTGTAAAATCTGATACTTAAAATTATTTTTCTTTAAGAATCAAGTGACAATTTATTTAAATTAGTTACAGTTGTGAGTGGACATGCATATGTTGGTATGTAATATATTTACAAACAAATCAATTAAGCATATTATTAATTAACTTTCTATTTTCTGTCACCTGTCCCCGCTCAAACTTATTGAAATGATTAGACTTTCGCAGCTTTCTTTCGCCTGTGTCTCCCATCTCGCCATAGACGTTGACATAGACGTTCGCATCTGTTCCAGCTCCCCACATAGGGCCAGTGTATACATGGACCTCATAAGTATTTTCTAAAAAAAACAAACAAACATGACCATTAATACGAAAGCTATTGTCTGTTTAACTTACTGTGACGCAGTTTCGAGAAAATGGTCCCTCCTCATACCATCCAGACCTTCGTAATCATCAGCTAATAGCTCTATCACAATCTCCCTGTCTTCCTCATCATGTGCAAGCCACCGGTTGCAGGGAAAATTAAATTTTTTTACCACCTGTTTTAGCTCACCTATATCTTCATCCTCATCCTGGACACAAAACAATAAAGGTATAAAGGGTGGATTAAGGAAAACAACAGCATAGACAGTATTCTATGGTTAACAGTCTTTTTCAACTTAGTATAATGGGCATGCTCAATTAATTTATTTGCTCACCTTTTTCCTCTTTTTTTTTTTTTTGTCTTTTTTCTCATCTTTTTTTTCAGATTTTACCATGGCCATAATGAGCCGTTTTACTTCCACATACTCCAGGAACCAGCCAGGAGCCAAACCTGCTCCGTTGTGCCCAATACGGATTTTATAGACTTGCCCCACATCTAGTGCCTCAATCTGTAATGACCAATAAATGAAAGGTATCATAGATAGCATCATGTGTTTAAGATCGATGTATCCTAGACACCAGTGTAGACTAAATTTAATGTTATATTCTTAGCAAATAAAAGAATTATTTTAAAAGCATAAATTTCCATTAAACCTGACACATTATTTTAGGGTTGATAAGATGATAAGATTGTCCTATTTGTTATTGGACTAACATAAATACAAAACCAAATCTTTTTAAAAAATGTATAGTTGGTATCATGTGTGACTACAGCAGTGACAGCAATACCTGACTTGTAGTGTCTGCGAAACCCCATTTTCTCACATTTTAAAATTGCTCTAAACCGGTCCATTGTAGCATAACTAGATTGAGATCTATGCTTTAGACCGGCCAGCATGCTATAACACTAGGCCAAACTATGATGGATACTTCATTTCATCCTTTAAAGGTCTTTGTGATGTGTCTAAATTTACAGTTTGATTTACAAGTGAAACAAAACCGGTGTAACTGTGTACGCTCAGTCTGTGGACTGTGGACACACTCAATTTTAGTGCAAAGTCCTTATGAGAGAGAGAGTAATGGTAAAAGAGGCAGAGATGGGATGCTGGCAGATACCCTGAGTGACTGGGAGTGTTTTTGTGTAAATGTCTACTCTCACACCATGAGCTAAAATAGCTCCACAAATTACTTAGCAAATTAAATCTCTTGAGTAAATTAAATAAAGAGCAATGCCATCCAAAACCCTATTCCAAAAAAAACTAACACTATATTCTTCTCCTAAATATATCCAATGCACATAGGGTGAGAGGCAGAGCTACACCCTAGACAGGTTGCCATACACTCACATTTAATCGCTGGGCAATTTAGAGTCACCTTCTGTATAAGTTTTTTGACTATAAAAGGAAAACTGAGTACCTGAAGGAAACCCACTCAGCACGAGGAGAACATGCAAACTCGGCATAGAAAGACCTTGTGCCCAGGAATCGAACCCAGGACCTTTTTGTTGAAAGGCGACCATGCTAACCACTACACCACCACGCAGCCCGCTTAATGTTTTATTTTTTAAATATTTTCCTAATGTTTTTCTTAACCTTTTCTTGTTTTCTTTACTTGAATCTTTTATTCATTTGTTCATCTTCTATACCTGCTTATTCCCGAGCTTAAAGTCACAGGCGTCTGCTGGAGCCCATCTCAGCGCACATAGGGCGAGAGGCAGGGGTACACCCTGGCCAAGTCGGCAGTCCATCGCAAGGCCACACGCTGCACTACCTAAATATTTTCTTTACTTATCTTCTTATCTATTTTCTTAAATGATTTCTTCTTAATATTTTATTTCTACCTTTCCTATATTATTCATTCAGCTTATTCACAAACTTTCCGGGGTCACGGAGGTCTGCTGGAACCTATCCCAGCGCACATAGGGCGAGGATGGCCACAAACACACTCACATTCACTTCTATGGGCAATTCAGAGTCACCAATAAAAATAATGCACATGTTTTGGGAGGAAGCCGGAATACCCGGGGGAAACTCCGCACAGAAAGAACCCCAAGCCCGGGATTCGAACCGCGCCACCCCTTTCCTATATCTTCTTCTTAATCTTTTTTTTAAATCTTTTTCATCTTTAAAGGTCACCCTGGAGAGATCATCAATCCATCACAAGACCACAATACAGATAATAAGCCACAACACATTTACCATTACTCCTATAAGCAATTTAGAATCGCCATACAACCTAACATACATGATTTTTTCATGTGGGAGAAAACTGGAGCACCCAACCAAGGTTTACTTGTAAAACACTACAGATATTTTTTTCCTATTTCCAGGGTTTACATTTCCCCTTGATAAGCAATACATATATAAAGAGCCTTTCAAAAACATTAATCAGACCAGGGCAGCTCCTTCTATCATGCCACAGTATAGCTCAGATGGAGATTGAATATGCAGCAAGATAAGAAATGCTAAGCTTGCACTAACATGTAGCACCCACAACCATATAATTCTTGAGGAAATAATTAAATTAAATAAGAATTCTTATTTAATACATAGCCTCAGACACCTTAAAGATTTCGGTGGTCCCCCTCTCAAAATTGTTTGAGTAGCTTTTGAGTTGAATTACTTCAGTCTTTCCTTCTTCACCATAGATCTGTACAAACACCTTGGCATCTGTGCCAGCTGCAAAAACTTGCCCTGTCACAACTGTCACTTCGTAGTTAATTACTGTAATCACAAAGCATATATTGTCATATTATCATCATTATCATATTATTGTATCATCAGTACCATATATACCATCTACAGCCATAATGTATATGTATGCTCTGTGTGTGTGAAAGTGTGTGTATATGTTTATGTACATTTTTCAATATCCAGTATTTCACTTGGGTAAAGCTCAACCTCCACTTTGCCATCAGCTTCATCCTTGCACAGCCAGCGGTGACTGGGAAACATATACTGAAGGCCGTGCACTGGCACCCAAATCAACACACTGGACAGGAACCAACCTGCTTGCAGGCCCTCATTTGTGTGGCCAATCAGGAGTCGATTGATCTGCAGGTCCCACCCATAGAATACCCACAAATGGAATTAGAGCACATTCACACACATTATATTTATGATTAACTGGATTTCTATTTACACTGCCATGGTATTATTATCACTACTACTTCCAATCATCCAATCATGTGGCAGAGACATGACTAAGAAAGTCAAAAGAGATAAGATTAAACTGTCAAATTAGTTCACTGTTGCAGAAACTTCTCTCCCAAGGTACAAATATTTTTCCATAGACATAGATTTTACAACTGTGTGTATAAGATCATAAAAGCTATAATGTGTGTAAAAGCTCATTTAATGATCTTTAAACACTTTGTTGAATTAAGGATGCTAAGATGTAAAAAATTACCTTTCCAAGGTCTTTGGTCTCAACAGTGAAGATATCAGTCTGGGCAGTCTCAAAATAGTTATTGTGGCTGGTATCTGATGCAATAAGCAGGATCTTATTGGTATCACCTTTTTCACCATAGAGTTTAACAAACACTTTTGAGTCCGAACTTGCACCGCTAATGCTGCCTGTCTTTATCGCAATGTGGTAACTCACATCTTTAAAACAAATACACATTCACAATAGTGAGTTTTATCATTTCGGTTAGAAGGTATTAAATGTGTAACTGTGTGTGAACTCACTGAACAAGCGTTGACCATCTGCATTAGGTACCAGCTCCCGCACTATTTGTCCATCATCTTCGCTGCGATCCAACCATCTACAAAGAGTTTGTGTGAGGTAGACTATTATGAAGTCATGGTTGTACAGTACATTGCTGCTCATAATATATTTGACACCTGGTCATTCATATATAACTTTTAATTCTTGTATGCAGGTAACCGGGGAGAGAAAAACAAACAGATAAAGAGAGAGATTCATACACTATATGGTCAAAAGTATTTGCTTGCCTGCCTTTCTCTAATCTATAGGATTTTATATGATTTCGACCCACCCTAACAGCTTTAACTCTTCTGGGAAAGCTGTTCAAAACGCTATTGTTCCAAAACATTTCCACATTTTTATAATACAGCTAACAGTTGACTGTGGAATATTTAGGAGCAAGGAAATTTCACGACTGCATTTGTTGCACAGGTGGCAATACACTGAGCCCCTGAAAGTGACCCATTCTTTCACAAAAGTTTGAAAAACAGTCTGCATGCCTAGGTGCTTGATTTTATATACCTATGGTCATGGAAGTAATTTGAACACCTGATTCTCTTAATGGGTAAGCGAATACTTTTGGAAATATAGTGTGTATATACATATAGACAGTGTATATATTACAAAATAGGTGTCACGGACTCTTCCACTGTGCCGGCGCCAGCCCAAATCACGTGTTCACTATCGCCAGAGTTTTAATTGGCTTCAGCTGTTTCCCATTACGCTTGCCGTATATAAGTGCCACTTGCCTCAGCTCTTTATTTATAGGCTTTTGTCCTGCGTGTTAGATGTTTCCACTGCTGATTTGAGTTTGTTTGTTAAATAAAACCCCTTGACTGAGTTTCCAGTGAGCCTGTCCTCTGTGTCGCATAACAGAAGACCTGACCCGCTATAAAAGCGAATATCGCCGCTAGCGTGAGTCGCGCTGGCCCGGAGGAAAACCGCACGCCATTGCAGGCTCATCCGCCGGCTAGTGCATCGGTGGAATCGTCCACTAGCCTAGTAGCGCCCCCAGTGTCCTTTACAGGCACTGCAGAGAACTGCCGCGGATTTCTCCTTCAGTGCTCTCTAACGTTTGAGATGAGACCCCACAGTTTTCCAACCGAAAGAGCAAAAATCGCCTTCATGATTTCCTATATGTCTGGCCGGGCTTTACAGTGGGCTCAGACCCTTTGGGAGCAAGGAGGACCAGCTACCCAATCTCTAGAAGCCCTTATTTCTCACCTTATGGAAGTGTTCTGGATTGACTCTCACCAGTTGACGGTGCAAGATCAGTTGCTCAATCTGAAACAAGGTACCTTGGCGTGGTGGAATATGTGCTTCAGTTCCATACTCTACGAGGCAGCCCTCATCTCCATCTTCCGTTGCACCGCCAGCTCGCCTTTCTTGATGACTCTGTGGGGCTAGAAGCTTTAATGCAACATGCGGTGAGAGTGGCGCAGCGCCTTACAGCATGTGGTCCTGAGGATTGTGCCCGGACACCATCACCAAGGGCTCCTATCAGGTCTTCCCCAAGCACTTCCCCAGAGCGCATGCAGGTGGAATCTTGCCACATCTCAGCCTCTGAGCGCCAGAGAAGGATGGAGGGGCGACTCTGCCTGTACTGTGGGAGAAATAGGCATTTGCTTCGCCACAGCCCTGTGCGTCCTCCTCGGACCCTGGTAAGTGTGGCATCAGTGTCACCCAATTCAGCTACACTTACTTACCACAGAGTACAATTGTCCTTTCACACTCTGTCTTTTTCTGCCCAAGCCCTTTTAGACTCTGGTTCCGCTGGCAACTTCATAGCGGCAGAGGTATGCCAGCAAATGGGGAACCGAACCCTTCCAGTTAACTCGCCGCTCCAGCTTCTATCCATCCTGGGTCAGCCACTCGGCCGAGGAGTCTCCCACCGCACGCCGCCGCTTACCCTTTGGGTCGGGAGTCTACACTACAAAACTATGTCCTTCCTGGTACTAGCGGAATCTACCACAGACGTAATTTTGGGCCGACCATGGTTAGTTGAGCACTCGCCCATATCATCTGGGCCACGGGGGAGATCCTCTCCTGGGGACCTGAATGTTTTAGTGGCTGTATTCAACGTCCCCGCCCCAGGGCGGCCCCGAGTCTCACAGTGCCCCTTCATGCAACAGGGGTAGCGAGCCCTTCTTACAGAGCACCAGCCTTCATCCCTTCTGAGTATCAGGCCTTCAAGGAGGTGTTTAGCAAACAGAAGGCCACTAGGCTCCCCCCGCATCGACCCTGGGATTGTGCTATTGACTTAGTCCTGGTCGCTTCCCTTCCGAAGGGTCATGTCTACCCGCTTTCCCGACCAGAACAGGAGGCCATGAAGGATTGCATCGCACAGGCCTTAGCGCAGGGAAACATCAGACCCTCTACCTCGCCCGCTGACTCTAGTTTCTTCTTTGTAAGCAAAAAAAAGACGGCGGCCTCCGCCCTTGCATAGACTACCGCGTACTCAACCGGAGCACCATCCGGTACAGGTATACACTTCCCTTGGTATCCGCTGCGCTCGAGGCTCTGCGAGGAGCACAAGTATTTACAAAGCTAGACCTACGCAGCGCTTACAACTTGATAAGGATTAAAAACAGGGATGAGTGGAAAACCGCCTTCATTACACCCACCGGCCACTACAAATACCGGGTGATGCCAAATGGCCTAGCCAACGCTCCCTCAGTTTTCCAGGGGTTCATGAACGAGATTTTGAAAGATTTCCTGTATCAGTTTGTGTTTTATAGTGGGTTTATATTGATGACATTTTAATCTATTCCAGTGACTTGGTAAGTCATCAGAGGCACGTGATCCAAGTGTTGCGCATGCTCCAGGAACACTCCCTCTACCTTAAGGCGGAGAAATGTAAGTTTCATCAGGAGTCAGTCCAGTTCCTTGGCTACGTTATCGGCCCTGAGGGAGTAGCCATGGACCAAGGCAAGGTCAGGGCCATCCAGAAGCAGACACGCCCAGGTTCTATTAAGGAATTGCAATGCTTTCTGGGTTTTGCTCATTTTTATCAACGGTTTATTGCAAATTTTTGTGCCATTTCTGTCCATTATTTCCATACATTTCAGTATGTGTGTGTAATACAGAAAGGCAGAAAGAGATAGACAGAGAGAGTGTGAGTTTGTAACTCAGCACTATAGCTAGTGTTTCCAGAGCATCATGTTTCTGTCGTTTAGTCTCCATTAGTAACCAGTTTGCTGCTCATCTACTTAAGGATCTAAACACCACTCACACCTATTCACAGCCACTCACTCTTGCTTTTACTCTGTTACACACACATTGACTTACCCGCAGATCAAAGAAAGTTAATAGATTGATATACTGTAACTGTTTAAATTAAGTATATAGAAATCATTTTGTGTTGCTGGAACATTTACAGCATCTGGCAGACGCCCTTTTTGGTGGTCCTGGGAGTGCTGGGAATCGATACCCATTCTGGTTTTAGTCCAACACTTTAACCACTAGGCCACCCCTTCCAAAGTAAAAGATATAGCTTATATAATGATATAAGGCATTAATTAAAAAAAATAAAGCTGATCATTTTAAAGACAGTTATACTGATATACAGTGATTCTTTCATCTAAAGACACGCAAACTCTGACAGCTAAAATATGGGCAAAAAATGTATACACTTACACATTTTTATTATCTACATTTATTAAATAATTTTTAGAATGCAACTAACAGAAACTGGGAACAACACCAATAACATACAATGTATTTGTATATCATAATAAGAATGAAATCTACACTAACAAGTCTCTTTCTGAACCATTTTTTTTCTTCATTCTGTCACAGAGATTTGGTTCCTTGCTGCTGTCACCTCTGGCTTGTTTAGTTGGGGATTCTTTACAATTCACGATTATTTATTAAACTAAACTGAGAGTTTACTGTATTGGTTTATTTGATTCTATATCTATTGTAAAAAATTTCTACTAAATGTAGAAAGTGTTAGAAATAAAGGGCCAATAAATTGACCTGCTAATTATCTTTCTCAAACTAACTCCTCTGAGTTCCATGAAGACATTTGTGACAAATGTGTTATGTTTGGTCTTAGAAAAACTTGCAAGTCCAGCATAGAGATCTGACCTGAACACGAAAAAATCTTTGGGTTAAACTGGAACACAGACAGGGCAGCACGGTGGCTTAGTGGTTAGCACTGTTGCCTTAAGCAAGAAGGCCCAGGTTCGATTATTGGGCAGGATCCTGTGCAGAAAACCGGTAATCCAGTTTTCTCCCACAGTCCAAAAACGTGTATGTTATGTTGATTGGTAATTTTGAATTGCCCATAGGCATGAGTGTAAATGGCTCATAGGCATGAGGCCCTGTTATGGCAACCTGCCCAGGGTGTACTGCAACTTTTTTCCAACATTTTGTGACTGAAAGCAAATTCCTAGTGACTTTGGGGGCATGGAAGATAAATTAATGATATATGAGATAAATTTGCCACAATTATATTTCCAAACACTTTTTGCACACAGTACTTTTTGCACACAGTATTGTTTTATTTTAAGAAGTATAATTATTTAAGACTACATTAAAATGTAACAGTAAAGGTAACCTGCCTGTTACATGGAAACTCCACATTAGTGGACTCTGGTTGACCCTCCTCTCTGATCAGCACTTTTTCCAGAAACCATCCACAACCTCCACCGCGGCCATCATGACCAATCCTCACCCTATTGAGGGTGCCAAGTGATACAGCCTCTATCACAAATTCATCTGACTGAGGGAATAATAGACAAGTAAAATAGTTATTAGGAATAATGCATATTCGACATTTTGTATGCATTTTGTGCATATTTTGTAAGTAGCAGCTAGAATTATTTTACCCAAATATATAGTCATTGTGTAAAATTCTTTCTCTCCTTGATCTCTGTTTTTTATGTTTTTTATGTTTATGTTACAATTTTAAGCCTTGGACGCCAATTTTGTTGGACCTTTTTATTAGCCTCCAACTGCTCAGTTGTGAAAAAATAGATTATTTTACAATTTTTTTACTTAGGTTTGTTTGATGTATACCCAAATAAACCCCCAAAATAATGTTTACATTTTTATTTCCTAAATTTAGTGCCACTTTTAGAAATGACAATTGACAATTAGAAATGACAATTGAATATAACTTACATTGCCCTTCTCAAACTTGTTGACATTTGTTTTGCTCATAAACAAAAATCGGTCTCCAGTATCTCCAAGATCTCCAGTCAAGCTTATGTGTACACTTGCGTCTGTCCCGCTGCCAGTTATATTTCCCGTGCAGACAGTGACTCGATATTTTACCACTAAAGCAGAAACAAAATAACAATTTGTTGTGAGTTAGCTGTAATTCATTCATTCATTTAGTCATCTTCTATATCCGCTTATTCCCGAACTCTGGGTCACGGGGGTCTGCTTGAGCCTATCCCAGCGCACATAAGGCGAAAGACTGTGGGTACACCCGGACAGGTTGTCAGCCCACTGAAGGGCTAGCTGTAATTCAATGTGCTAAATTCATTCCTTTTCTAAGCGATTGCACTGCCATGTGGTAAATAAATTTATTAATCTTCTAAACCCGCTTATTCACTAACCCATGGTCTTGGTAGGGCATATCAGAGCGCACATAAGACAAGAGGCAGAGGGCGAAATCTAGACGAACAACCACATGCACTCCTATGGGAAATTTTAGAGGCTGGAGCCTATTCCAGCACACATAGTACCAGAGGCAGGGATACAACCTGGACAGAATGCCAGTCTATGCAGGGCCACACATAGACAAACGACCACACACACTCACATCCACTTATATGGGCAATTTAGGGTCACCAAGCAACTTAATGTACATGTTTTTGGACTGTGTGGAAACCGAAAGAGAACCCACGCAAGTTTGAGGAAAACGTATCGAAATCGAACACAGGACCTTCTTGTTATGAAGCATGTTCTTGTACTTTTTAGACAAATTTTGTAGTTGTCATACATTGCAGTGACTCTGAAACATGGACCCCTGTAGCTGGAAGTTCTCTGATGATCTCCTGGTCATCTTCATTTATGTCCAGCCATCGATTACAGGCAAAGTTGTATTTCTCTTGGTTTAGGGACTTCATTAAAGTAACCTGAATTTACAAATACTCATTATGGTTAGCATAAATAAAAGGAAATATTCTTTTACACAATAAATAGACTAACGTATAATTATTCTTACTCTGTCCAGATGCCAGCCAGAGAACGGGTGTCTCTTCTCATGCCATATTGTCAACTTTCTTATTTTGCCAATATCAGGCATTAAAATCTACCACAACCCAGCAGAGAAATCAAAGTTCAACTCACATAGATATAATAAATTATACATATGTACTGTATATCATACTATTAAGCCATATTAAATGCACACCTGAAATACAGATTAATCATTAATAATAATGGTGGAAAATTACCATGAACTTATCACATTGGCCCTGCTCAAAGCTGTCTGATTTGCTCTCCAGCTTTATCTCATCACTTTTGCCCTTTTCACCATAGACTTGTATAAATATTTGTGCATCTGTTCCTGCTCCTTTCATGTCCGTTGTAAAGATCCACAGTGACCATTGGAACTCTATGTATTACACAAAAATGGTTTGTTTGTATTGTGTTTGCATGTTAACAAACCTGTAAGTTTAACTTTTTTTATCCTTTGCCAAGAAAAGCATTAAAATGGGTTACATTTACATAAAAGGCGATAGATGATTATGGCAGATGGAAAATATCTCACTCTTCAGTTTGTGTTTGCGCAGTGAGACCATTTCGTACAGATCCCTTTCCACCAAACCATCACCAACATCTTCATCCAACCATCGGCGACATGGGAAAATCTGCTCAATCCCTGTATAAGGGCAATACACTGTCACCTGAGAAAACAGAACAGGGCAAAAAACTGACAAAAAAACATTATGGCAATTAAATAAATATCAAACACATTTTTAAATCTAACATCTACAACACAGAACATTTTCTTTAATGTTTACAATCCATAAAATAAATTTTGTTATACAGCGACAGACACATATACACACCTTCTCACAGTACCAGCCACAGCTGATTCCAGCATTGTCATGGCCGATTGTGACTCTGCTTAGTGGACTGATAAGATCCATAATTTCCGCATTAAAAATGTCAATCTGACCACGTTCAAATGTTCCACCTTCCAAAAATATCTTGCCACTGTTTTTGTTGCCCTTTTGGCCATACATCACAAGATGGATCTTTGAGTTTGTGCCAGCACCCCGGATATCTCCAGTCATCACTTGGATATTATACACTATTGCTACATGCAAATAAACATAAAACAAGCACACACCCACATGGCATAATCAAGGATTAAACATTATTACAATGTTAAATAACATTAAATTAGATTTCTTAGCATTTCTCTTACTACTTTTTTCTCTAAATCTCTTTTTCCCTCTCTCTCTCTAGCTCTCTCTGTTTCCTTATTCCCATACATACCCATGGGTTGGAAAGATCCTACTGCTACATCTCTTTGTATTTTTCCATCCCCTTCAGCTATGTCAAACATAGCATAAACAGGAAATTGATACACCTCTTTATTACCCAAATCATCTATGATCACCTGTAACATAGAAACCCAGAAACACACATATACACAATGTATATAGATTTAAATTTTGGATGCAAATTGGCCAGATGTTTTTATTTTTGCTGTGTAAATAAAAATATTTCTCAAAGGATCCATAACTAGGTATAGAATTTGGAGTAACATTTCAACATTTTGTAACATTGTACAAATTGTGACAATTACATAGTAAACGCATAAAATGGGGAGTATTACAAATAATCAATTAGTGCCTACATACAAATGTTTTTTAAATTGAAATGCATGGCTTCATAATAATTCTTTAAGAAAATTTGCTGATTTCTTATCAAACCTGTTTGCTTCTATTGATAGCGCGTTTATTGTTGGTGATTTTAATATTCATTCTGAAAAAACAGGGATAAGAGTAAGTAAAGTAAAAATTCCACAGTGTAAAGTAATTTTAGATCGTCTTCCTATTTTATTTAAAATGCCAGAATGTACACGCAGAGCCACGGCAATGCATTAAATATACATTCACACCTCTGGCTGCACAGTTGTAGCAGTTATCTCTCTTAATTATCCACCATGAATGAATTACTGTCTGACCATATAGAACAACAAATTCTACTTTGTAGACAATTGGAAAACTTTTGAGGGCGAACATGGCCTGTTAGGTGTCCATCCCACTCGGGAAGGGGCCGCCTTCCTGTCCTGTACCATAGCGCATAGTCTTAGGATAGTGTTAGTTAATCTCTGCCTAACCAGAGTCCAGTCCATGGAGCAGATGAAGAGGTTAATCCAACCATCTGCTAGCTGCGCAGAGTCATCACTTAGGTTAAATAAGATTGAGACTGTGTTTGTTCTACAGAATAAACCCAAATTTAGAATAGGTCAGAAAGTCTGTTTTAACAACCTCATTAACATAGATACCTCGAACACGGAACCTACCAAACACACAGCCCGCACCTGGGATCTAAAGCTGGGATTGTTAAA
>JAOTQW010000016.1:288329-298928 GCA_026260075.1 Sisor rabdophorus
CAGAAAGACCCCGTGCCCGGGATTCGAACCCTGGACCTTCTTGTTGTGAGGCGACGGTGCTAACTACTACGCCAGGGAGTGCGTCAATTTTACGCAGATTAGCCTCCAGTTAACTTTCATTCATTTATCACGCGGGTAGGGTAACCTGGACAGTCGCCAGTCCATTGCAGGGCCACACTTAAACCATCAACCACACACAGCCATGTGCAATTTATAATTACCAATCAACCATGTACATGTTTTTGGACTGTGGGAGGAAACCGGAGAACCTGGTGTTAACCTGGGGGAAAATGCAAACCCCGCTCTAACTTCACCAGGCTGCCCCAGCTAACCCATTATTCGTACTAATTATGATTTTTAAACTCGTGGTTTTTTTTCATTGTATAACTTAGATTTTTAAGTTAGAATTTTGGCATTATAAATGAATCATAACTTTTAGTCATAATTTTGATAGTTTATTTCACATTTAAGTGTCAATTTGGTGGTGTAGTGGTTAGCACTGTCGCCTCACAGCAAGACGGTCCCAGTTTCGATTCCAGGGCAAGGGGGTCTTTCATTACAGAGTTTGCATGTTCTCTCTGCGCTTGCGTGTGTTTTCCAGTTTCCTCTCACAGTCAAAACCCATGCACAACAAGGTCCTGGTTTCGAATCCCGGTTCGAAAAAAAGTTTTGCGCAAAATTGACCTGATGCATAATTATTATATAATGTGATAATAAACAATGGCAGTTTTTAAAATAACCGACAGACCGGCGCTTTATTTTAAACCAGGCACGTGTGGTTTTCCACGAAAGCTCTCATGACGTCCCTTAGCAAGTGATTGTAGCATTTGGGATTTTTTTAATAAACTTTTTTTAAAATGTCAATATTGAAACGTTACTGAAATGTTCTCACCAACACGGACGAACATGAGGTAAGTATTTGATAATTCCGCGTTGTTTCTAAACTTTCTTTCCTACGAGCCCATTTTTAGACAGATTAGCCTCCAGCTAACTCGTTATTCGTACTAATTACATACAGCACAGCAGCTTCACTCTGGGATTTTTCTCCTCGGAATTTTAACCGGTGTAATTTAAACACGGTTGTTTATTATTGGAGTAGTCGAAAGTTGGTCCTTCTTTAACTTTTCAGCACTTTGTTTGCTCATTTTTAGAATTCGACGCTACTTTGTGATGAAATGTCTCAGTCGGAAACGGCTGTTACTTCGCCTGAGCCGCGCGACAGTGTACAGGTGTCCAGTCTGACGCTGCTGGTGCTCGTGCTCATCCCCTGTGTGGTTCTGCTGCTGCTGTTGAACTGCTTGTTGCTGGGATACAAACTGCTTCTGTTTGCGAGGAGAAAGCACGCGCGCTACGCATCTGAAAGCGTGCTCTTAAATTCGGCATCGTCGCTGTCCACGCGCCAGAGAATTACCCGTTTTATCGACGACCCCTTGTTCGGTCCGGTACGGAAAACGAAATATGCGTCAGTGTCGGAACCCATGTTGGCGCCGCCGATCACATCGTCTCTCACTTCATCTGCAGAGCGAAGAGCTGCGTATGGCCAACGATGCAGATCGGATGCTCTCGCGCGACCTGACGGGGCTACCTATGCGGGTTCGGGCTCGCTTCGCGTGCCAAGCACGCTACTGGGCGCCAGCGGTTCGCGCGCTTGGTTAAAGAGTGCACCGGTGCTTATGCAATCCAGTGACTCGGAAATGGAGCGCGAGAATGTCGCACCACCGAATTCTCCCGAGCAGCTTGTGACTCAGAGTAAGGTAAGAGTCCTGACAGAAACAACTAGATAAAAGAAAATATTTATAACAAATCAAATAGAGGCGATGGAGGTTTTGGGTTGTTGATAAGAAGATTGTGGGTTCAATTTCCAGCACCACCATGCTGACAAACGTGGACCCCTGAGCAAGTTCATTTATTCATGTTATATATTATAAGTTGTATATTATTAAATATTATAAACTCTGGCTTACATGGGTCTTCTGGAGCACACATCCCAGCACACACAGGGCTAAAGGATGGGGTACACTTTGGACAGGTCACCAGGCCATCGCAGGGCCACACATAGACAGCCACAGACAGTCACTTCTATGGGCAATTTAGTGTGACCAGTCAACCTAATGTATGTTTTTTTTGGCTGTGGGAGGAAACCGGAGAACCTGGAGTGAGCGCACACAAGCGCAGAGAGAACATGCAAAGTGTGCACAGAAAAACCCCTTGCCCGGAACCTTCTTGTCACCCCAGCTAAATTTTTAGCTGTATCAGCACGGCAAATGTAAAGATTATGAATTTTATTTATCATAGACATTCGTTCATTCATTTTCTATACCCGTTATTCCCGAACTCTGGGTCATGGGGTCTGCTGGAGCTTATACCATCGGGCAAGTTTCAGGGACAGGTCGCTAGTCCATCTCAGGGCCACACATAGACGAACAACACCACATTCTCCCATTCACACATATGGGCAATTTAGAGTACAGGTAAATAGGTACAATGAAACTACAAGGAAAAATGTTTCATCTGTAGCAGTTACATATTTTTGGCACTGATTAAATTTTATCCCAGGGGTTAGTAAAATACAGTAAAAACACATTTCTTCTGTTGCTATGATTTATTGTTCTGATACACATCTGTCTGACTTTGATATTGTGTGTGTGTGTTTAGCATGGCTCATTACCTGTGATGATGCGCAGGAGTAGCACTGTAGAGCTGGAGCTGGTCTCTCTCGATAAGGTCCACCTGGAAGGTGAACTGGTCAGCAGCATACCACAAGAGACCTCATGCTTAATAGCATCCACAAGCTTTTCAGCTGCCGGGCCTGGCCTGGACAGTGATTTCGGGGCTAGTGCAGGTGAGTTTAAAGCTTATTATTCTCCGACTGTTTAAAATGCATGACAATTAGCTTTTGGAACCTAAGAATTTTCCAGTTAGCAATACAGCGGTACCTTGACTTACGAGTGTCACAACTAACAAGTTGCATGTTTCGCTTTAAGGTGTGAGCTAAAGTTCAGGTTACAAGCCTCTCTCAGACACCCAACCACTAGTTCTCCCCCCATCAATAACAAATACATTTAATTTTAAACAATCCATAAGCCATCTATAGGTGTAAAAATAAATAAATCTGTTTTTAAAACACCAGAGTGAATGCCGTAACATCAGCCCAGCATCCTATGTCTAATCAGACATGCACATTAGCAAGTGGAGTCATCTGATCTCTAAGTAAATGCTGTACTTTATACTTCAAACCAGTTTATTGCAGTATATTCTATGGTTTTGTTTTTATACAGCATTTGTTATTTATAAATACATTTTACAATTTAGAAACATGTAACAAATACATTGATGTGTTTTTGGGGGGCCCTGAACAGCTTATTGGCATTTCAATTCATTTCAATGGGGAAAATAGATTTGACCAATATTTGAGTTAGGAGCTTTGTCACAGAACAAATTAAACTTAAAAGTCAAGGCACCTCTGTATTTCGTTTTGTTTATTATTTTCAACTGGGATTACTTAGTATGTACTGTCATAAACAGTAGTGTCAGCCGTAAATGTATATTTATATGAATACACTAATTTTTATCAATTAATTTCAAGCTTTAGAATAAGAGGAAATTTAAGATGTAACCTATTCAGTAACTTGGGGAAACTGTAAACCTGTTATGATAAATGAGATTTTCTTCTTTTTATTTATTAATTTTGCTTTTCTTGTTTTGGGTAAAAATTTCAAGTTGGGTATGTTCAGGATATTTTTTTTCCATTTAGAGTGATTTGTTCATATACACTGCTCAAAAAATAAATGGAAAATAGAATTATCACAGTCTAACACTAAGGTAAATAATCAGGTAAATATGTAAATCTGTCTCAATTGGAAACATGTTGCTGTGAACTATGCAACGGAAAGAGCCTGAAATCAATTGAAATATTTTTTGCAGGTGGCAGCCACTATCAGTTGCTTTCTCTTGCTCTTTTTTTTCGGTAGAAGCTCTTCCTGTTGCTCATCAACTCGATGTTAATTGCATGTCCATTTAGCGCCACTGACTTAAGTCCCGACTTCAGACACGGTAGAATGTTTTCATGGGAGGGGGAATTATAAAAAAACAATTAAATAACCAATACAGAATAAAAATTGTGGATTTGAAATCAGTTTTAAGTACAAAATGTGATTTAAATGTTCTCTGAATTTTTTGAGCAGTGTATTTTGTATTAAATTTGGTCCAAAGTTTAGGTTTGTGTAACGGTGTATTATGTACACTATTATCCAGGTGTGTCTTTGCGCATCCTGTCAGCGGACAGTGACGGTTTTCCAGGGGCGACTTGGGCAGCTGGTCTCGAATGGGATTATTATGACCCTAGTTATGTCACGCAGAACCACGTTCCCAAACACAGACACCATGCACCACCAATCACAAGCAAACAGTACTGGGTCTAAATATTCATTCATCGCTCTCCAGCCTGTTTTAAAAATCATCTTTCGTTTTAAACTTTTTCACGTTACCCCAGCACATGCACATTTCACTTTCCTAAACTGAAGAATGTTTTTTGACACTCACCTGTTTAATAATCACATTTGATATGCACCTGTTTTTCACCCACCCACATATGTTTATTTTTATGTAGTGCCATGTTCTACTTCAGATCCCTGTAGTTTGGGCTCTAGAGCACATTTAACACCAGCACAAAATTCTATTCTTGCACTGTGTACAATGATTTGTCTAAATAAAATTTTATTCTACTCATCAGTAAATTGAAGCAATAAGAATGATTGGGGTATTTTTTTTTAGAATAAAAAAAATTGCCTTTATTGATGGGACAGGTGATTGAAATAGGGAGGGGCTAGAGAAGGGATAAACTGGGTTCCTGCGGCGTTTAACGACTACTAACACATATCAATCCTGTGGAATTCCTGTGGGGGGGGGGGTGATCTAAACATTGGAATGGCACTCTGGAATTGCAAGTTACATGACAGGATGCATAATATGGAGTGTAAACAGTTTAGAACTTGCAATTAGAGGATTAATTGTACCTTAATCTAGTATTTGTATATTTTAAGTTATGTTAGTGTAACCTTAATTAAAATAAATCACAATTTGTATTTAATTATTCTAAAATTAACCAATTACAAATTTTAACTTATTTCCAAAGGTAATGCAGCTATACCATGCAAAAACATGTCCTGTGTAAAAATGACAGGCTATTAAAAAAAATTGCCCAACTATAGGAACAGAAATATTTACTTGTGATTAACAGAACAAAACGGATGCATCAATTTTAAAATGGCGTGAAATTTAGCCCCTGAAATAGTTGAGACTTGAACGGTACCATGTTCACTGGGTGAATGCATGTCTTGTAAAATTTGTATTTTAACACAAACAGAAATAAAAGCTGCAGTGAAAGCCATCACAGGAATCTGTTAGATTTGTCAAATGCAGTAATGTGCACAGGGCTTTATTATACCGGACTTTTTTGTAAGTGAAATTTCAGCAAGTCAAGTCAGGGAAAAAAAAACCTTGCCTACGTTTTAAAATAAAACAGATGACAGGAAATAGAGTGTGGAACACTTTATTTTAAGATTTATGTACATTAAGTGCCACCCAAACCTTGACATTCATATAAACTTAACTGAAGCACTATATGCAAACATTGAGACATGAGCAAAATGAGGGGGGAAACATTACTCAAAGCTGGACAGGAAGTTGAGCACTATTTCCTTCAGCTTGGCATCTGACGCTTCAGAGATCTTGCCATCAGCCCTGAAATTTTAGATGTATATTTTTAGATGTACATCTTCAATACAATATGAAAAATCAGTCTTTAGATTTCCATACATTTCATACTTTAAATGATTGGTTACCTAATGTTTGCAAGTAGTTCCTGGTGCTGACTGAGAATGTGCTGCAGAAACGCCTTTTCAAACTTTGTAATCTTGCTGGGTTCCATTTTATCCAGGTGGCCCCTTACACCAGCATAGATGACCGTGACCTGCTCCTCAATGGCCATGGGAGCTGGGGTTTAAAAAAAAAGGGGGGGGGGTCAGGAGGTTGTATATGGTTAGCCACTTCTTTAGTCACTGTGTATTATGAAAAAGCTATCAATCTGGAGAGTTTAGCCTCAACTTGCCTACAAGTTTCAAGTAGGCATAGAAAGATCTTAATTAGCTGGTTCTTGTGCCTTTGATTATGGTCGACTAAACACCTCTAGGACCACCCCTGCGGAATGTCTTCCAAAAAGTGTGGAATGGAAGAATTGGGACAATTTACGGATCACCTGCAGACCCCCCCCCCCAATCCCCCGAGAATAGTTGTGCTGTAAAGTTTTGCTAATTAAATTAATTACTTGCACTTAACTTTCCTATCCTCATTCATTTTACACGTTCCAAAGGTCTTCTAAACCACTCCGCTTTTCTGCTTCCTTCATTGAAAGTCACTGAAGTTCTGGGTAAAATCCTTAAAAAGACCTTTAACAGAAAGGGTGCTGTGAATTAGCAAACCTGGACACCCCTACACACGCACAAGTGGGCTTAACGGGAGAAAGCTTTGATGTAGATACAGGACGCCAGTCAAAGTGAAGTGTAAGCATGCCAAATTTAACAGAATTTTATGATTTAGCAGGTGAGGTCAGGTATGGTTCCTGATTGGAATGAATCTGCATTTATAGCAGTTTTAAAACTACATCCCTATTAAACTCCAGCTTTACTTTTTTGGGACATCATGTCTTCTCACCATATTGGCCCTGCTTCAGCAGCTCTGTAAGTCGCACACCCCTGTTGAGCAGCTGCTGTGTGGCTGCATCCAGATCAGAGCCAAACTGGGCAAAAGCCGCAACCTCACGATACTGAGCCAACTCCAACTTCATTGTACCAGCCACCTGAACACAGGTTTCAAGTTATTTAAAGTATTACAAATAGTCTTTCAGCCAAACGGTCTTTAGACTAGTAATTGGTGTTCGTACCTGCTTCATAGCCCTAGTCTGAGCAGCAGAGCCCACACGGGACACAGACAGACCCACATTAATGGCAGGTCGGATACCCTTGTAGAACAACTCAGTCTCCAAAAAGATCTGTACATTCAAGACAAGTTCAAAAATTAATTCATTGCCAAATTATACATCCGTAAGGATGTTACAGCAAAGTCCTAGTTACACTAACCTGTCCATCAGTGATTGAAATGACATTGGTGGGAATGTAAGCAGAGACATCTCCAGCCTGGGTCTCTATCACAGGTAGGGCAGTTAGTGAACCACCACCAAAGTTGTCGTTCATTTTGGCAGCTCTCTCAAGTAGACGAGAGTGCAAGTAGAAGACATCACCAGGATAGGCCTCACGCCCAGGGGGACGACGCAGCAGTAGGGACATCTGACGGTAAGCCACAGCCTATGGAAGTAGGGGGAGTTGCTGCTTATACCAATTAAAATACACAAGAACAGTTTCAAAAACGACTACCCATTTTTATTTAGAAAGGGGGGCAATCAATTCTTAAACAAGCATGCAAAATGTAAAGCCTTGAGAATAAACAAGGTGGACAATAAGCTGTAGTAAAAACATTTGACACCTGTTTGGAGAGATCGTCATAGATGATAAGTGCATGCTTGCCGTTGTCCCTGAAGTACTCGCCCATGGAGCAGCCTGAATAGGGTGCAAGGTACTGCAGTGGGGCAGCATCGGATGCCGTAGCAGACACCACAATTGTGTATTTCATGGCATCGGCATCAGTCAGCCTCTTAACCAGCTGAGCCACAGTGGAACGCTTCTGTCCAATAGCCACATAAATACAATACAGCTTCTTCTTCTCATCTGTGCCATCATTGAAACGCTTCTGGTTGATGATGGTGTCGATGGCAATGGCAGTTTTACTAACAACGAAGGTGGCAGAACAGTAATGAGTTGATTATGCATGTACAGAAAAACAAGACAAAATTCCCTCTGTTGCAAACATAGCATTGAAACCCTAAACCCACCATACAAAAGGTTATACAGAAAGTAAAAATCGAATCAGTTTTTGTTTAAACAAATCGTAGATCATAGCCTCCATACCCAGTCTGTCTGTCTCCAATGATCAGCTCTCTCTGACCACGGCCAATGGGAACCAAACTGTCCACAGCCTTAATACCAGTCTGCATGGGTTCCCTTACAGAAATACGGGGGATGATGCCTGGAGCCTTCAGACCAACACGCCGACGCTGCTTAGAGCCTAGCGGACCCTGAGTAACAGTTGCAAAAAAGTTTAGTTTTCTAACCTCAGGTCTCGTGTTACTAAAGTAAAAAAGGTAAAATGCAAATGCAGCCTTGCAGTTTACTATACTTTTAATCCCACTAAATTACAAGTTATTCATAATGCTAATAGATATTTAAACAAAGACATGGGCTCAATTAGACAGTATGTACCTTAAACATGACTAGCATTTAGTAACATGACTAAATATTGGACAGATGCAAAAATTGATCTTATGGCCTACTATTGACAGTGCCCATGGCTCACAGAGAATCTGTTTAAATCTCTCCCTCCTATTTTTATGGTTTTTAGATTCTGAATCCAGTTGGTTAAACGTACAAAACTAATTCTTGAAAAGGTACATTATATGGAGAAAGCTTGTGTTAAATGTAATGTAACATTTCATGCAGGCCACTTAGTAAAAAAAAATAATGAAACTAACTAATCATACTTTGCCATCGATGGCGTTTCCCAAAGCATCAACAACACGTCCAAGAAGCTCTTCTCCAACTGGCACATCCACAATAGCACCGGTTCTCTTCACAATGTCACCCTCTTTGATCAGTTTATCGTTACCAAACACCACAACACCAACATTATCTGGCTCCAAGTTCAAAGACATGCCCTTTAAAAAAATAAATGAATAAAGGGGTTAAGCATCTTATTTAGAAACAAAGTGAATCAAGGTCAACAAGGCACACTCACCTTCAGGCCAGAGGAGAACTCCACCATCTCTTCAGCCTGCACATTCCTCAGCCCATAAACACGAGCAATACCATCACCAATGGACAGGACACGTCCAGTCTCCTCAAGATCAGCACTAGTGTCAGCACCCATAATTTTCTCCTCGAGAATGCTGGAGACCTCAGCAGTGCCTGAACAGGACACATGGTCAAAAAGGCAAAAACATGATACTAAACTGCAACACACACGCAAAGCACATACCAGTTTTCTGCATCCATGGATTTGCAGTGTGCAGGTTCTTCACTCCCACGCAAGCAGCAGCTACATTTTTGGAAACCTGTTAAAAGTTGTATGTGAAAAATTAATGAACATTCAGGGATCCTTTACAATCAACTGATGACCTTCAAACGTCGTGAAGCACAACAGGCGGAACGTGATACAAATAGCAACAAAAGCTTTTCGGAAAATTATTAACGGAAAAGATTAACGTAATACTAATCAAGCTGTCGTAAACGCCACAGCCAAGTTATTGAGATATAGCACATGTTAGCTTGCAGGGCTAACCACGAAATAAAATCTAAAAGCACAAACTAAATGTTACAGAAAAGCTTTACTTTGTTATTTATATAAATAATATACAAGAATGATTCATTTTATTACTCCAAATAATTCCCTACAAAAACCGTTTAACCTGATAAACGACCAAATCCTGACCTTCAATTGCTAATGTCATTCATTTGACATGGATTTAATGTGGCATCATTATTAACAATTCATAGCTTTTAATAATATAGTCACACTTCATTAACCCAATTAAACCTAGATCTGCGCTATTAAGAAACTATATAATAGAATTTTTAATGTCGTAAAACGCAGCACCAACAGGCCGCCCAATTGCAAGATGGCGGCCGGACACGCAATCGCATCGCTGACATTCACAACACCAAAGGCGATTTAGTAAACTTATCAACTGTATAGTTCTGCTACACCAAAAACGCATAAGCATCTAAAAAATACTCACAAATGCTGCCCGACGAGGCAGAGTGCGGGCAAGAGCCGCCGCGACGCGAACTGACAGCATAGTTGGGGTTCAAGTGCAGAGCTCTTCCTCCTCCACCGAGCAGCGCAAGGAGCGGAGTGAACGAAATGGAGGACGCCGGCACAGCTCATATAGAAAGGTCAAAGGATGACCCGGAAATAGTATCCAAAAACTTTTAAGATAATAATAATAACAATAATAAGTAAAGAAATGCAAGTTTTTATCCGTAGATAAATATTTAGTTGCTATAACAGTAGGTCTGTTACATTTTTCATCCAAAAAAATTTCTTCTTTACCGTGTTTATACATATTTAGCCTTAAAGTCTTTCAGGTTGTCATTGGGATTTTGACTTGAAACCAGGGTGCCATCAGTAGGAATCAATGACAGTCTTTAAAATATCACTATATTACTTGGAATAAATGGATTCATCTATTAAAGTTTAGCTTGAATAAATAGATATGTAAGAAGAACAAAAATTACGTAATTACAAAAAATTACCAAGTGTCTTACATATAAGCAATATATGCATTATTAGACGGTGTACACATAAAAACATTATTTTATATTATATAATAGGGTGGTGCAGTGGAGTAGTGGTTAGCACGGTCGCCTCACAATAAAAAGGTCCTGGGTTTGAATCCCGGGCACAGGGTCTTTCTGTGTGGAGTTTGCATGT
>JAOTQW010000016.1:309835-338461 GCA_026260075.1 Sisor rabdophorus
GAGGAAACCCACGCAAGTGCAGAGAGAACATGCAAACTCCGCACAGAAAGACCCCAAGCCCGGAATTCAAACCCAAGACCTTCTTGTTGTAAGGCGACCATTCTAACCACTACGCCACCGTGTTCGGGAATAAGCAGGTATAGAAGATGAATTAATAAATGAATGAAATGAGGGTTGGTTTAACACACCCTGCCTAACACAAAAAATAATCCATGTTAAAGAATGTCAGTACTTGCCTGCTTTTGTTTTTGGCCCCTTAAAACTCAAATTATGTAATTTAACACAACAGTACATTTATTATACATAAAACAACTGTGTAACATGGTTAAGCTAAGCTTAAAATCAATAGAGCGAGAGGCATGGGGTACGCCATGAACAGGTCGCCAGTCCATCGCAGAAAAATATAAAACATGAAATACTTAAATGAACAATGCTTTACTGAACAATTACATACATGATGCATGTGCAGTGGCTTAGTCACGGTGGCCAGCACTGTTGCCTCACAGCAAGAAAGCCTGGGTCCGATTTCTGTGTGGAATAAGCAAGTTTACTCCCACAGTCCAAAAAACATGCATAGTAAAGAGAGAGAGAGAGAGTGTGTGTGTGGATGGATTGGCGACCTGTCCAGGGTGTACCTGGGAAGGAAACTGAAAAACACTCGATCATTTTGCTGTGAGGTGACCATGCTATTACACCACCTCGAAGCCATGAGCCGACCTAAGCCTACAGCGCTTGTTATTCTTAGGCAGTCTCTCATGCAAGTACTAACCAGGCTCTATCAAGTTTGGCTTCTAAAATCACACAGGATCAGGCATTCACATGTAATGTGAAGACCGTAAGCTAATTAGAAACAGAATTCTAGTCTAAATTCAGTTATCTTGTCTCTGGTTTCTTGTTCTACTACAAAAATGCGTTTTTGGGAGAATACAATTGTGTCCACCTAACCGCGGAGCTGCGCTGTCTCCCGTAGGTGACGTAAAGTTATACCGGAAGCGCTTTCTTCTTCTTTTATTTATTTATTTCCAAACGGCTCCTTGGTGGACAAATAGTGCATTACACAGGATCTAGAAGACCATTATGTCAACCCCTACGTAGTGCGTATTAGTAGAAAGAATATAGTCAATTGTGATGCTGCCTTTGTGAGGTAGCCAACTGTGCTAAAGGGGCAGGGACTCGTTCGAGCGGGGCCGCAAAAACGTAGTTTAAAGTTTGGTTTTTAATTCATATGTACGCTAAAGTTTTAATGTAAGTGCTTATCTGGAGAAAGGAGAACATGGTGTTGAGAAGAATAAACACCCAAGAAGGAGTGTAATACAGGTGCGAAACAGTTTATCCTAGTAGCTAGCTAAAGGACTAGCAGACGCAAACTAGCTGTGCTAGAATTTTTACATTTGTCCTATCCTTTCTTAACCGGAGTTTTATTTTAAACGTATTCGTGCTTGGCGAGTCTTTCCGACTACCTGTTAGTGAAAAAGGCCGTAGGTTGTTTTTTTTGATGTAGTTAAATTGCGCCTAGAAATTAGATATTTTTTTATTTTACAGCGCGCGCAGCTGTTCATTTCTCGATAGTAAAAACACTTCCTATCATAGTGACAAATTGCGATCTATTTCTAATTTTGCTTAAAACATGCCAGTTTTATTATTTTATTGATTTAGTTGCAAGAATGTTTGTTCAAGAAACAGCTAAATAATATTAAGTGAGTTGTGGGCATGCGCGCCCACCGTATTGGTCATGCATGATGCATGTCGCCGGTTTTGGAATTACAGCGTATGAAATAGCGCCTCCTAGATAGTGCATTTCATGCTCTTCAATTTTTATATAGAATGACAGTATTAATGGTGTGGCATTCTATATTCCATCTGCATGCTAAAATAATATATGAAATATCAGTTGCCCCAACCCTGAGTTTTTTATTTTGAGATATTAGGATATTGTTTTTTTTGGCATGTATCTGATTTCAATGCTCTGTAAAGCAGCGTGCAGTCCAAATTTGTCCAGTAGCCTGTTTAGTCCCACATTTATATGTACATTTACATTATTACCTGTACATGTATTACAGGGAATAATAATACAGTTGCGTTTGTAAATGTATTTAAGATGAGATGCAAACTGTTGACTATTGAAGAGAAATGTAATATGCTATAGCATTTTAAATAAAGCAATATGATAATTTTGGAAATAATTTATTCCTTTTCTCCTGAAATACTTGAATTGACCACAGTGTCCAGTGCAGGACACTTGTTCCTAGGCACAGTACTAGCACTTCACCCTAATAATGCATAATTGGAAGGCTTGAAGAAATCCATGTACGAAGACCAGGAGAGAGTTTCTAAAACTCTGCACATATAGTAACATTAGCTTTGAATAGACTAGAGGCAGTGGAGGCTCAAAATATTAAAGCTCTTGGTTTTTAATTGGAGAATGTGTTCAGGTTTCCTTCCAGTAATCAAATACATTGGTCTTAGTTTAAAGTCGCCATGAGTCTAGCCTGGCTGTTGGTCTGCCGTTAAACAAAAATAAGTAAGCAAGTGGTAGATAGACTCAGTTATTTGCACGACTTTGCATACTGCATAGCTTTGTAGGAACATTGACTTGACACCTAATTTTAGAGTGCAATTAATCATTTAAGATTTTTAGCTAATCCCCTGGTTTGTCAGTCTGACTTCCTCTAAAGTTGTGTATTTGTTGGCATTTCCCCATTTTCTTAGTTTTTATTAGCTTATAAATGCCAGTAAGTATTTTACTTTCACATTAACAGTAGAAGCAAATGGCAGTTTTGCATCAATTTCTTGAATGGACAACAATAAAACAGAAAAAAAAGACTAACACAAAATGTGAAGTGATGAGATGTTGCACTGTAGTGTGCTGAATAATGCCTGAACCTGATAAGTCGTTAAGCAAATCTGTCTTAACACTGGCTATTGCATCAATCCTATATCAGACTCATATGTTCATGTAGCAACACTTGGCAGTGCCATATTTAGGTTGATTTTGCTGCAGAAGCGTCTTGTTACTAATTTATTGTAAAATATTTATTTCTAGGTCTGGAACACACAAAACACCTTGCAGCCACTGCTTTAGTAATCCTGTCCATCTGGCCAGTCTGCTGAAGATGGCTGAAGGCCAGAAGGCCACTGAACTCCCAGAATGCTCTGCAAAATGTGAGGCCACGTCAGACCGTCTAGATTTGTTTATGAAACCTGAAGTCCTTTCCTCTAGGTCCCCCACATTTGAGGTGCCAATCAGAATGCTGAGCCCCTCAAGTCCAACACCCCCTGGCTTAATGTCTATGCCCTGCCTGCTGAAGGAGCTTCACCAAGACTCCTCCACTGAGGCCCTGCCATCAGAAAAAGGTCTCTCTACCTCTGTCATTCAGCTTTGCACACAAGAGGACAGCGACTCCTCAGCCTGCCTGCGATCACCCTCATCTTCTGGTCATCTTGGCGATTCGGACACGCTTTCCTCATTAGAAGAAGGGGATGTGAAATTGTCTGATGCTAAGCCTGCTCCCTCTTCTCAATCCCACCCCGCCACCAGAAAGTCATCACGCCGCTCGCGGTCTGAGAGCGATGCATCTGCTGGCATTTCAATGGTTGCTAAAAAAAACCGCTGTCAAGAAAAACAGCCTAATGGTGGGCGGATCCGAGAGCGGGGCAAGCGCAGCCAGCGACATAAAGAGCGTATACGCCTACTGAGACAGAAAAGAGAGGCTGTTGCCAAGCGCAAGTCTCGAACCCTAGAAGACAGCAGCACTAGTGATAGTGACGCCACTGCACACTCGTCCTCATCAGCGTCGACAGATTCATCTGACAATGAGGGAGACGTGTTGCATCCTCCAGGTATTGTCTAACCACAAACATGCATACACACACAATTGTTGGATACTGCAGAGATGCATTGGAGGAATTAACTTTTGCAGTATGAATTTTCTATAAAACAGTAAGTAAATTAGTTGACATTATTAGTCAAAACTTTACAGCTTGGGTAATTCTTGTATATAAACACCCCCAAATTGTTCCAACAAATGCTAGGGCTGTTGTGTAGTTGATCCTTGGTATTTGTGACTGTTACTTTTGCCCACAGGCTTTTATTTTGCTTTTCAACTCTTTATCTGCAATTTATCTTAATTATTAATAACAATTTAAAAAAATTAAACTGGACCTGGAACTTTACATTATGTAATGTACAAGACACTTGCGCTTGAAAAATAAATTGACTTATGTCAGTAGTATGTATATTTATTTGTAAAGCAATATTCAATAACTCCAGATGTGGTGGAGAACATAATACTATTATTTACAACAAATCATAATTGGCTTCATTTTGGGACGAAATACTTCTTTGTAGCTTATGCAAGAATGTATTTTCCCCCCAAAAATAAAAATTAGGACAGTGCATAAATCAATAGGGCAACCCTCTAGTGTTTTTCTTTCCCTTTTCTAACCGCTATTTGTACAATAAGCTCATCGCAACAGTCGATTTTTGACTTGGTATGAGATTTCATTTTATACTATTTAACCACAATGTTGTTGTTTTTTTTAACCAGCTTACTACAACATCAAAATATGTTCAATTGTGATCTTGCTATTACATGTCGATGTGTTTGAACTTAATGACTTTTGTAGAAGTACAGGATCAGAATTAACAGCAAGCATAAAAAGTGGCAATGCAAGTAAAGCAGACTTGAGTATAACGCTGGGCCATTTTGACTGATGGTGTTTTTAAGTTTTTTTAATTAGAATCCTAACAATGACTTAAGCCCCCAAAAATTAGAAGGTTCATTAAGTAAGTTTCAAAGTATATTTAAGAAAATATAAGTAACATAAAGAAAAAATGAAGGCAAGCCTTTACGTCTTTGGTGTAATGAATCAGAAATTTAAATCAGAAAACGTTGTCATGTTTAAGAGGACATGACGCATGAGTCAAGTGCAGCAGCGCCCCGGTCTTGCACAAGGACTCAAACAGTGGTTGATTTGAACAAAGGTCTTCGCACCTTAAGCAATTAAGTCACCACTGCCCCTTAAAATATTTATTGCAATTCGATATGCTATTTATTATAGGCCCAGTCCTACTTTATTTTCTTTATTTGCATTGCCAACTTTGCTAGTTTCTCGTGCAAGTTTATATTCTTGAGTGTAACATGCAATGCTAGTAGGGCATGAGGGCCTGGAGTGTTTTTTTAAGTTGAAATCCTGTTGGGCAAAATGCTAGGGCTAATTGCAAAGCAGTTTAATGCTGTAATTAAAAGAAGGAACTTTTGAGGATTTGTTTTACCATTTTTCATATTTCCCTAAACATTTAGCTGTTTGTCTAGCAAGCTTTACAATTATTTTAGAAAGTTAATCTAAATAAAATGCGTTGATTTAAAAAAATTGTTGAATTAAAACTTTCCTATCTGAAGTAATATATCTTGACCTGTAGCTAACTTGCTTATCCTGAATCTAATTTATCTAATGATGCCTGTGCCATTAATTGCTATGATATGAAAGGCAGCATTTGCATTCAAATGCCCATTAGCAGTGTTTTAATAGTGATGAAATCGTGGGACCTTTTGAAAGTTTCCCCTGTAAGTGACATACACATTCTTTATGTACACTATCAATGAATATTAAAGAGCATCCTTTAACAAACTTGGGGAAACTATCAGTTATTTGATTTGAAACATTATGTAGTTATATGGATTTTTGCATATGTTTTTCCTACATAAATGTAATGTGTGTGTTTTTATTGTGCATGTTGATGAATGAACCCATGCTGGCTGCTTGGACAGTAGGGCTGTGCAATACTGTAGATGATGCGATAGCATGCTAAAATACAATATGTACTACCATGTTGTAAAAATTATATTAGCTTGCATGTAAAGATTTTTCTTCTGAGCATAGCTGGTACAAATTGTGCTTGGGTTTTAAAGTAAGTGTAAAGATCAGTCGCATTCTTAAAGGCACTAAATGGCAGCAGGTGCTTCGGGCCGATTCATCTTATCAAGATTAGCTTGAAATGAAAGTTTTCCGGCTTGGTTATAAACTTCCTTTCAAAGCCTGCGCTAGCATGGCCATCATCTGGCAGATATTTTACTAACCATAGCGACAGAAAACTTTGACCAGATATTTGATGCATCAAATTACTCATTCATTGCTATATTACAATTTAAAATTATTTCTATATGTTGTGCAGCCCTTTTGAACAAGAACTTTTCACTTTGAGAAACAGAGCGATAATTCTGTAGCTGTAATTTTTTTCCCCAAACAGCTCTCTCTTACAGGAGCCTCACTGCCCCAAGCTCAAGCCCAAGACTAACTCCATTTGGCTGTAAAATCGAATTTTAGTTTTGTGCATCAAGGGGCTAAAAAAGGGCTTTTTAAAATTGTGAACATGCATGGGTTTATTTAAGTCTTGATGTGCTCATTTATCATGTGATGGAATCATCTTCAGCATGGATAAGTTTTGAATTTACAGGATTATACATCTTAAGTTTTTTGTTTGTTCTTGTGCACACAAGCAATTTAGTACTCAAAACAGACTCCTACACACAAGTATAAAAAATTTATCTGTACTACATCTACCATGTTGAAATTGACATCGCAGTGTGTTAACGCTAAAGTTGAATTATGTTAAACATGCAACTGTACTAGGAACAATGTTTAGTTTTTTGTTAAGCACTTAAAGCTAATTAAAGCACAATTAAAGTAAAGTCAGCCCTCATTGCTTTCTGGCACTTCTGCATATAACCAGTCATCTCCCCGTGACCTCCTATACATACTTGAAAATGTGTCCTGGAATTGTAGTTTATCCGGTACCCTTAAACAAAGTGTAAATTTCATAATAATTATTTATTTCGGTTGGGGCAAAAGAAAAATTAAAACATAATTTTTCTTAAGCAGAGGCAAAAGTGTACATTTATATTTAAAAATTATGGTCTTAGTCAGGGTACCCATGTATCTTTATATGTGGGTCTTTTCTATAAGGATACATTTTATGAGTAATCTCAACCACTGAATTATGGCCACCCCTGAAGCCAGCTTTTGTTTTCAAGCCATTTTGTTGTAGACTTGCTCTGGTGTTTTGACTTGTTGTCCTGTGGTAAATGTAGTTGACTGATGACTAAAGGAGTTTCATCAGTCCACAAAACATTTTGCCAATACCGTTGTGGAGTGTCACTGTGCTCTTTTGCAAACTTCAGGCATGCAGCAATGTTCTTTTTAATAAGCAGTGGCTTTCTTTGTGGTGTAATTCTGTAGATCAATGTTTCAATGTTTTTATGTATTGTAGACTGATGAACAGAGATTTTAGCCAGTTTAAATCTTAGCCTGTATTTCGGGGTTGTTTCTCTTCCTCATTAATTAGTCTTTGTTGTACTCTTCTGGTAGAGTAAAAACTGTCCCAAAGGATCCACATTTGTAGATTGTTTAATTCTTAAATAACCTTTTAACCCATGACAGCTTTATATAATTATAGATCATAGATTATCTGAAAGCTCTTTTTGGTGAGACAAGGCTTACAGAGGGGTGTTGTTTTTCTGCAGAGCAGGCTCCAAGTATGAAACATTTTTTTTCTTTTGTAGTCCACAACTTAAAACTCATTATACTTAAAATAAGTAACAATACTCCATTTGTGCTCTAACCTGACTTTAATTAGCATTTCAGATTTTAGCTTTTTGTTGGTGGTTTAGAATTTTCATACTAATTTTACACTTGTTATACAATCTTAATAAATCCCTGTATTTTGCTCAGCTGTATAATTTTACACAACCATGGTGAAAGTTATTTGCAAATTGTCATTTTAAGAAATGTGACTAGTATGTCACGAAACAAACTCTTTATGTTAAAGACGATGCATGTGTGTAATGCCAATGCCTCCCATTCGTCAACAAATAATTATTGCAAGAGATGAAAGCATTGATGAGTTTTACACTCCAATCTAGCTTGTGCTAAAATTGTATTGCACAAAGGCACTTAAACATTGCAACATGCTTTAAAATATTTTAAACTCTATGAAATTAAAATAAACACACAACAGTCATAAAAAGAGCTTGTCAGTCTATGGTGTTGGAATTTACTTTTCCATTTAAAATTTGTCACTTCCTGAAAAAGTGGCACCAAATATTTAAAAATGGAAAGAGAAGCCACTGTGGGGCCTTTGCCATTATATAATAAATAGCTTGCATCTCCGTTTATAACTAAACACAATGGTCGCAGCTGGTGATTTTGCTTTCAAAGGCGTAAAACTGCTCTTTATAGCCATTCTAGGCCGTGATACTTAATTACTTTTGTTGACTTTCATTTGCTAAGGCATCTTAGAATGACCAAGACATTTAAGATGTCCGATGAGATGCATATTTTAGAACTTAAACATGGCTTTTACGTCAATTGTTGTTAGTCAGATTTAAAGATTTAAATTCTCTGAATTGCTTTTTTTTAGCATATTGGTAAAAAATGGCATACTTGTGGCTTAAGTCATATCCCAACCGCTTAATGGACTTTAATTGTGGCATGTCTTTAATAAAAATATGTGCTGATGAGGAAATGAGGAAACTAATTAATTTTATGAGCACACCATATATAAACACTCTTTTCTCAGGTGACAGAATATATACAGGATAAAACTCAAGACTGCCATGTCTTCCATGCCACAAATTTGATTCTGTCTTTGGTTCTGTCTTTTTTTGTATCTTGATATTTTTAAAATGAGGTCAGCCTGAAAAATTTTGCTGTTTCTTGTGAATCTAATGGTGCAGTCAATATCCACGATATCCGGATTCTTTCTCATGCCATACAGGATACAGCATAATATATATATATATATATATATATCTTTAGTAAATACTTGAGACCAGTTGAGGTTGCGATAGTTTTATTTTATATGCAACATACTACAGCACTCAGAATACACGGTAAAATCTGCATGACTCCCATCAAGCTTGTCAGCATGGCCGTCGTGAAGTCCCATTATTTTTATTTTATCTCTAGTGTGTGCCTGACATTTGTGTGTGTGTGTTCTCGGCGCTCTGTCTGTCTTTAAGCTGGCCGCCGTGGAAACAGCATGGGTGGAGTCCTGGAGGAAGCTCTAACACGAGTGGCTGCCGCCCAGAGGCGTACAGAGGAAAGGTTCCGTGCATGGATGGAGCGAATTAGCCGTCTCCATTCTGGTGAGGACGACGACCGGTCATTCAGTGGGAATCCGGAAAGGCAAAGTCATGTCGCCTCAGATGAAACACCAGCGGCCTATCGGATCATCCGGTTAAACAATGATGCCCCTCCCCCTACGCTGAACTCTGCTCGCGGCTGCGTATTGGATCCAAATCTCCTAAATGTGTAATAGGATGATATGCTGAGCTTTTTGTGGGGAATTCACAGAAAAAAATATAAACATTCTAGCAAACAATGCTGGAATTAGTACATGGATTGTCTCCACTTGCTACTGCATTTGGAATGATAACATATTGACTGGAAGGCTTTTATAGTTTCAGGAAAATGGTTTGAAATAACTAGGGGCAAATGTGCTTTTAGTTACTCTTTCTAACACATGCTCACAGCTAATTTCACTTAATATTTTTCTGCCATTCTGTGCCACCACCTCTCTTTGTAAATATAAGCTCAGAGATGCCTGTGATTTAGGGAAAAAATTTAAAACACTATTTAGACTCTTTCTTGGACTTATTTTTGGTGTTTTTTTAAGGCTACATTTATGAATTTGTATTTTTGGGGTAAACAAAAATCTAAATAGAAATGGACTTTTTTCATCCAACTTTGTCACAAATTGCGGAAATAAAATCTTTCCCTTGTTATTTTAGCATGAATCAACCACCTTCTAGACAGACATCAAAGGCAATTTTCTTGCAGCAATGAAGCTACTGACGTTTCCTTTTATATCGAAATGCTTTCAGGAAATATGATGCTTCGAGAAAACCAGTCAGAATATTAGAGTTGTATTCTAGTAAAAACTATCTTTATGATGTATCTTTTTTTATATACCAAAACAGGCTGATTACATACATGTAAGTTATGGTAGACTGGCTTCACTTGCACCTGGGGCTGAAACTGAAGAGCTAACTGATTAGTAGTAATGTGGTTTGACTTTGGTATTTCTTGGTAACTTGCATGTAATGAACAGAAAATAAGAAAAGGCAATAATGCATGAACAGCTGCACTGTGATGTTTTACTACTACTACTTCTACTACTACTGCTACTAGAACATGCTATAAAGTTGAGGCTAACCTAATGCTCAAGAGTTGTGTTTGTGGCTCATACTGAATCTTCATACAGTCAAACACTGTATAGCACTGACGTTGTCAGTTTTTTTATCTTTCTTTTTTTTTTAAATTAATTCTCCAAATACGATCCCATGTTCATACAGAATGGCCTTAACTAAAAAATATTTATTACATACATGAACATCTAATGGACTTAAGGGTTTACAAATTTGCACCAAATTAGGACTTGCTACTTCTGTAATGTGTCCAATGTTGAAATTTAATAGGCTAGTAATCTACAAAAGATAGAACTAATGGACCAGTAAACCACTTCGTTATAATCTAGATTTTTATTTTCATGTTATTATAATCCATTAAAAACCGTTGTCCTCGGTTCTAAAATCAAAATAAAAGAATGCTCTAATTGATTTGTCAATTGTTGACATTTTTGTCTTCTGTCAGCTAAGAGCAGGCAAAGTGACCGCTGTGAAGTCCGTACACAGCACCCAAATCCCCCCCCAAGCCAATGCAAAATGTGACCGATATGGTCTTAATCGCTTGTGCTGCTTTAGTACAAATCACTAATGAGGATATATTAGTTAAATTTAAATCATGTGCGGGGCTAAGTGACCAGAAGTTGACCCTTTAAATGAATGTTTAAAACTATTTCAAGAAAATAGTAAATCTAAGATACCTTGATGTCACTAATATTTTAGTAGTTCTGGTCAAACTATAATA
Source organism: Sisor rabdophorus (assembly GCA_026260075.1). Classification (NCBI taxonomy): domain Eukaryota; kingdom Metazoa; phylum Chordata; class Actinopteri; order Siluriformes; family Sisoridae; genus Sisor; species Sisor rabdophorus. Next base: position 320,765 of record JAOTQW010000016.1, read on the forward strand.
ATCTGACATGACTCTTTAAATGACTCTTCAAACTCCAGGAATAATTTATTTTAAATTGTACATTTTTTTGTACAAATTGTGTTTGTAGTTAAACATTCTAACATTCTAAACGAAACATTTACCAGTTGTATCTAGAATTTGCCCAAATGTGATTATCCAGATCATACCGTTTATTTCCGGTCTGACTTTCGATTACCCAATCTAGCAACACTGACTTGCACTCTGTAACGGACTGAATCACTAATAAATCAGACTGATTGATCACTTACCAGCAAGTGTACTTTATCTGATCTAGTTATCTGTTTTCATTTATTTATATAAATGAAAATGAGCAATAAAAATCGTGTTCATCCATATCACCTGATAAATTCTGATGGGTAAAATCTGTCGCCTTACATTCAACAATGTTTTAAGTGAGATTTTATATTTAGGCCCCCTGCATCAATACTTTGTGGAGCCATCTTTTACTGTAATTTCAGCTGCAAGTCTTTTGGTGTAAGTCTCTACCAGCTTTGAACTGGAGACACACATCTGGAGAATAAAATTTATGAAAAGCTCATGCTTAGCCTCATTTGAATAAATATAAATTATCAACAAATATATTTTTATTTAAAACCGTTCCATTGTAGCTCTGGCTGTAAGTTTAGGGTCATTGTCTTGCTGGAAAGGGAACTTCTCCTTCCCAGTATCCAGTCTCTTGCAGCCTCCAATAGGTTTTTTCTTTTAGTATTGCCCTGTATTTAGCTCCATCCATTACCTTAACTCTCACCAACTTCCTTGTCCCTGCTGAGGAAAAGGATCCCTACAGCACAATGCCATCACTATGTTTTACAGTGTCATTGGTGTGTAAAGGGTGTTGAGAAGTGTGTTGCTTTGCATCTAGGCTCCAAACTTTATTCTTATCTGACCAGAGCTCCTTCTTCCACATGTTTTCTGTGTCCCCCACATGGCTTATGGCGAACTGCAAACAGCTATCTTCTTGTCACTTTTCCAAAAAGGCAGAGTATACGATTTTATAGTTGTCCTGTAGACAGATTCTGCCTCCTGACCTGTGGATTTCTGCAGCTTCTTCAGAGTGACCATGGATCTCTTGGCTGCTTCTTTGACTGGTGCTCTTCCTGCTTGATCTGTCAGTTTTGGTGGATGGCTATTTCTTGGTAGGTTTGCATATGTGGCATACTTTTTCCATTTTTGGATGATTGAATAGTGCTGCTTGAGATGTTCAAACTTTGGGTAGTTTTTTTTGTAAACTAACTCTACTCTAAACTTTATTCCTGACCTGTCTCGTAAGTTCCTTGGTCCACATGATGCTGTTTGTTCACTAGTGTTTCTTCAAGCCATATGAATACTTTTTAAAGGCACTGTATCTTGACCTATTAGATTCACTGGCCTATGACATGATATAACCACACAAGTTACAGTTTATTGTGAAAAAAAAGTACGATCATCCCTAAATATTAATGGGAATTTTACTCATACTATTCTATTCATGGCTTGCTTAGTCATTGGGTTTTATATAATGCTATGCACTGCTTTGGTGCCACATACTTCAGAGGACAGATAATTGCACGAATGATCAAAAGTACAGGCATTTTTGGAAGGGGTGGCTTGACAAGGTGTTGCACTGAAAGTGGAAAGACCAGGTTTTGATTCCCACCAAGCCACCACTGTGGCCCCCCTAAGCAAGGCTCTTAACCTTAAATTTTTCAGTTGTATAAAAGAGATGAATGTTGCTCTGGATAAGGGTGTCTGCGTTATGTGTGATGTTGAAATGGATAGTTAGTGTAGCCTTGATAGTTGACCATTTTAGAATTTAAACAATGTATGTGTGTGTGTTCGTTTGGACATTCAAAACAGAAAGAGAGAGACAATTATGCATGAATTATTTGAAGGTTAAAAAGGTTCTTAATTTTGCTAATGTTTGGTTTGGATTTTCGAAAAGATTGCAGTGGTAAATTAAAACTAAAACCAGTGTATGCCTGTGTGTATTGTGCAGTGGGGCCAGAGATCATCGGTTATTATGACGTTTCCGACACACACTCTGAACAGGAGCAGCAGTTGCACACATTCTCAGGTCAGTGGTTAGGGCTAGACAAATTCAATGTTGACTTTTAATGATCAAAGAATGAAGAGGAGATAACGACAAGGTCAGTCTTCAGTAATAGAAAAAGGAAACCGAAGTAAAGTAGATTACAATTAAACTTTCTAACTTGAAGCAGCATGGCAACAAATGGCGATGCTGACTGCTGATTTTCCTTCCAGCTAAACAAGTCGCATCTAATGGTTGTCTAGTGTTTGGTAGCCCCTGTTTGACTAAAATGAAAATATTTTTGCAAGATTGAGGTCGTGGTTAAGTTTTAAAGATGCCTGTTAAAATTAAATTTATTTTGTCTGTCTATACAGTTGTGAGTAATTAAGTTCAGATGAATAGTGGTCACATTACAGGATATCTGATAATGGAGTGTGGATTACATTTTATTAAACTACAGTTTAACCAATGATTTGTGGATTAATTGTGAAATTTAATAATTGAATGAAAGTCTCTAAAGTATCATTCCGATTATTTGTTTTATATTTTACTCAGTTTGACAACCTGACAATTATGTCATCAGGTGCCATTTTTTAGATTTCAGTATATAAAGCGCAAAAAAATAATCTGAAGTGTTTTTGTAGTCCTGTTTCTGTAAGATATTTTTTGTAAGATATGAAATTGAAAGTGTAGTACTCAGCAGTGTAGCTCAGAAACTGGTTGTACTTAAAATATAAAAGGGGCATTTTTAAATGACACAATTTAAAAAATGCCATATCAGAAAGTGTGCATAAAAATCATGGCCTAATCTTAGCCTAACTATTTTGTGTTCAAGGGGTTTGTCAATCCTTTTATAACAGCGTTTGTAATCGCATGAGTAAATAGTTAAAAAATCATAAGAAGGTATGTCTACCTAAAATAATCATTTTATATTATTGCTGACTAAAATTCTTAATCAATTTAGTTGAAGGAAACATGCTCCAATCCTCTGGTAATTCTAAATTATTTTTAAATATAGAATGTGCTACTTAACCCTTCATTCCTTCAAAACCTCTTATTACCTAAAGCCTCTATTCCCTTAACCCTACATTCTTTAAAACCACTTATCTAAACCCTTTATTCCCTTAACCCTACATTTTTTAAAACCCCTTATTACCAAAACCCTGTATTCCTTTAATCCTAAATTCCTTCAATACATTATACCTAAACCCTTTATTCTTTTAACTGCGTTATTCCCTTAACCGCACATTCCTTTAAAACCATTTATTCCAATAACCCCTTTATTAACCATTTTATTTCCTTAACCCCACATTCAATTAAAACCCCTTATCACCTAAACCCTATTGTGCCTTTTTTTGGCTGTTAAATCGCTTCATTATTTTAAGGAAAAAAATCAAAACTAAGCTGGGACATTCTTACCATGCACTGATTGCACAGAAGAGCAATTAAAAGACATTATAAGAAAAGACACGCTTCGATTTTAAAATGTGTTCGTTGGGTCAGATTGCTTTCACACTTATAACAAACCGCTTTCGCATTTGTTTGCAATCAGCCTGAGTTCACCTCGTTTAGGTGGTCCCTGAGCAATTTCTTTAGGTGCGGATCTGAGCATGATTACAGTGTTCACATATGCTAAAACAAACCAAACATATGGAGAAAACACACCCAGTTGATGCACATGTTGGGGCTTAAAATGCCCTAAAACTCTTTCTTACCCAAACGCTTTATTCTGTTAACACCTTCATTCATTTAACCCTACATTCCTTCAAAACCCACTTTTTCCTAAGCAGTCAGACAATATTTTTATATTCCTAAATCCATCTATTCCCTTGAATTTTCAGGTTAAAGAATAAAGGGTTAAATGCAGACATTTCTTGTGTTGATAGCAAGTTTAGCTTCATGGACATTTTGGACTATGACAATAATAATTATTTTTAATAATTAAAATATCACAGTTAATTTGAGGGTATTTACATTGAAGTAAGGTTAACGGTGTTAAATTTTTTAGCCCTTTTGTATTCATTCATTAATCAATTTATCTTCTAGTCCTCTTATTTCCTTATTTCCGGGGTCACACTGGAGCCTATCCCAGCCTTTATGGGCGAAAGGCAGGACTGTGGAAGGAAACTGGAGTATCTGAAGTAAACCCACAGCAGCAAAGGCAGAACGTGAAAACTTTGAAGCGACAGTGCGAACCACTATGCCACCGCGCTGCCCACCATTTTGTAGTTGTTCACCCAATTTTATTCTCGTTTTAACATCTCATTTAAGTTAAAAAAAAATGAGGTCGTACTTAAAAAATACAATACAAAAAATTACAATACTTTTAAAAATCTAAGATCACAATAACAGTGAGTGTTTAATTAGTTGCATACTTGACTGTATTCAACCGTGTTCTGGGAATTTCAGATTAAAAATTTAGGTGTGATTATTTAAGAGACGCACATTATTTATTTATCAAATATAACTAAAATAACTGGATGTTATGAGATTCCTAAAACTTTTGTCCTGGTTTTGTTGCGCAGGTCCAGTAGAGGTGGCGCCTTCCCAGGTGAGTCTGCCGTTGTCTGACAGTGAAGTGGAAATTGTTGGCGTACAAGAGAATACCAGGTTAGAAATGTGCCTAAACATTTGATTTCAGTTAGTAGGTTATTAAAATGTTATAACATGTAAAACTAACTATAACTTTGTAATTTGTTGTACTGTTTGGGTGGTAATTAGCTTTTTTAATACCTAAAAATTTAAATACTGATAAATAAAAACTATTTTCCTCATGTGTTTTTTTTTTTTTTTTTTGGGGGGGGGGGTTTAAATCAACAACAGACTAAATACAGAATATCTGTATATGTTGTAGTGTTCAACAATTAACTTATGGGCTTGAAGATGTTCTAGCGTCTCTTACTTCCATATTGGTTTTGGAAAGCTAAAAGGAAGATCGGCAGACTGCCACTGCTGGCGCTGAACCATTAATTGACAGTTGTATAAAAGAAAAATATATTTGTCACATTGCATAAGAAAGCTTTCCAAATGTATGGTAAAACAAGTATTTAATCATAAGTATGTGCGAAAACTTGGCAAAACACGGAGCAATGACAAAATGATGCATAGATGATGCACAAGGCAAGCTAAACCAAGACTAAGAGTTTTGAAATAATTTATTCTCTGGTTGCCTACTGGTGGTCTTGTCAGGACAACACCTAAAGTGCCTTCAAAGTAAAAGTAGAAATTGAATCTGTTGTTCAATAAGGATATATAATTGTAATGTTTAATTGCAGACAAATGTTTGGCAATATAATACATGTCCATTATCCTCTTTAGCTATTAGCTTACAAAAATGCAATCTGTTCAGTGATTTTGTCCTTTTTGTTCCTCTTATTGTTTTCCTTTCTGGTTCTGTTTAGTGCTGTGTCAAGATTTCCAAGAGGTGGCGTGATCCAGTCTCTCTCAGCATGGAAGCAGACTGCCATGCCTCACTGGACCACGGTCTCCAGCCAGCCTGACTGGGCTTCACCCTCTGAAGTGGTGGATCTGACGCTGGATGAGGACAGGCACAAATACTTGCTGTGATTCCACACTCTAAGCACTAAACACAGTGCTTTCCAGAGTGTCTTTTAAACAAGTTCATCCCTTTATCGGTTTAGCGACATGCTTTGTGTTTTTTTACGATTTGATGTGACAATCTGAACTGAGCTAAAACACTCTACTGTTGTGCATCAGTCTCTCAAAAGCTTTAGGAAGGCCACTTGATAAGTGTGTGGATGCACTAGTGATGTACATTCAGTTTGTGTGTATGCATCTGTATGATAATTAGCAGTCAAAGTATGATGCGATTATAGTTTAGAAAAAAAAAAGGAAACATTATATATAAATGGCAAAGGCATAGCTGATCAAAACTACTGTTAAAGATATACTGTATGACTTAATCTATCATTTCGTACTGGCTGCACTGAAATCTTTCCCTTAAAAAAAGCCTTAAATCTTGTTTTAAGGAAATAGACAAACATCCATCAATGCCTGCTGTTATCCTCAGGTGACTGCAACCTTATTTTGCAGTTAAAAATGAAAAATTACAGGTTTTATTCTGAGAAAAGCAAATAACTTACTTGTGCTTGTGTGTCTGTTTGTGAGAGAGAAGTGTTATGAAACTGTTTTATGCTGCTGCCTGATCGTGTGCCTGTGTATCTTTACTTTCAGGCATACTCATGTTTTGGTATTCTAGCACGAAACATGGCCTTTTTCCCAGTAAAGAAAAAAGAATTGTCTTTTAAATTTCACTATTTTTAAAGTAGTCAACCATACTAGTTTAAGCTGCGTTCAATATCCACACGGAGCTCCAGGTTTGTATAAAAGTTTTGCTATATGATGCTTTTTTTTTTTTTTTACATTTCTGTTCATATTTAAAATGCTTTTCTGATGTTTGAGAGAAATATATGGTTGTAAAAAAAAAGAGCTTATACAGTTTTGCTGTGGTTATTTACACACTTTATTTTTTGGCTGCTAAATCTTTTAAGGTAACGCGCAATCACGTTCTTTAGTTCCTCTCATAAGCGTCAGACCACAAGTGTGGAAGTTTGTGAAAAATGACAGCAACATTCTAACTGTTAAAATTAAGCGGACGTTGTGCGATGTTCGTCTTGTTTGCACTTGACATAGAGAATGTTGTTGCTGATATAGCAGTTAGCTTTTCTCTATGATATGCAAAAAAATAAATAAGGTGGGCATTACTGTTATTTTCGACTTCATTTATTTAAATTTGTGTATACACTAACGATCTGCTGATTTAAACATTTATTGATGGAATTTGGTTTATTACAAAAAAAAATTTGTTTCTCTTTATTTGGTGTTTGTGTGTCTGGATAGGAGAGGTTGTAATAGGTTATAGGTAAACTTTACCAAAAAGACATTAATTGTTGATTAGTGAACTTTTTTGGACGCAGGATTTTGACAGTAGTTTGAGTAATCATTTATTTGATGCTTTATATTATTCTATATGTTCTGGGGTTTATAGTGACATACTTCATAATGTTTGAATCAAGTATTTATTTTTATTTATTTTATTTAAGTTCTTTTTGTGTCATATCATATAATAGAGGTAAAATTTAGCAGCGGGTGGCAGAAAAGCCGAGAGCTGAAATGGAACCTGTTTCGCTTTAGCCCACTACACCACAGTGCCGTCCTGATCCATTTATTTTAAGCATAAAAAGGAAACTAATTAATAAAATTGTATTATGTAAGAAAGAAATAGCAATTGATAAAGTGAAGCACTGAAATTTTTTTTGTTGTTTGTGCAATAAATTTTCCATCTAATTAAAGTCTTAAAGACACAAAATTTCCCTTTCTTACTAACAAGAAAAAATTACTAAAGAAGGGACTGAATGTTTACTGCTCTAATTGTTTATTTTGTTAATTACTGGAAATTATTACAGAATTTAACATGTGGATATCCCACCTGTGAATCAAAGCAGTGAAAAGTAGAATTGTCCTTGCAAATCCATGGTTGGGAACTTGACATGACACAAAATGCCACGTTTGATTTTTACAAAATGCCTGTCCCAAATAAAGGTTTCAATTTAGTCCTTGTCCAGGGCACAAATGGAAAAGTATTGTCAAGTCAACATTTTTCATTCAGAACTTGATTCTTTAAGCTGTGACATTACATCACCAATGTCAGTTAAATAAAGTGTGTAACAACTCCATTAAATCAGTGATCACAAAGAATTAAGGATGCACAGGAGCCTATTAATGGCTGTCTGATGGCAAAATGTAAACAAAAAATATGCAAAATTCACATTTGAGGCTCATAAAACACAGTGTTTTGGCGGTTTGTAGAAGGTTGACTGATATGATACAGATATGTTGTAATGAATTTTAGAAGACTTTTTGTTTTAGCACTGTGTTTGAAAACATTTATTTGGGTCCGGATTCAATTGTGTGAACCGTAGGCATCAGATCTGCTGGCTAAAAGAATAACAACAATAAGGCCAGATAAATAAATTTTATGCTCTATTTAAACATTATTTTTTTTATACTATAATATTTAATAATGTATTTTCTTGATTCTCAAACTTCATTTCCTTCAAATTAAAAAACATTAGAATTCAGATAACCATTTTAGAATTAATAAAGCTTTTTGGGTTTTTTTCACAACCTCTGCCTATTAATTTTTATAATACTCTATTATACCCTATTAACAAATCGTTAGCCACTAAATTCCATCGCATGCCATTATCGTGGGAAAGCTGCTTATGACCTTTGACCTTCTGTCAGCATGGGGTGGGGGTTAGGGCTTGGCAGCTGGTCTGTTCACTCCTCAGGACAAAACCTATTACACACACACACACACACACACACACACTACAGCTGTATGCTAATGTGTCCCAAGCCTGTTGCCCTGATGTAACAGAAGTGGAGTGTAAAACTTGACACTTCACCCATTATAAGTGTGGCCTCAGGTGTGATTTGGTGGGAATCAAACAGAAAAACCTAAACATCAATGACAAATGAGTAGTTGGTTAACTATTTGTAAAAAAAAAAATGTTTCTTTTAGTGGCACAGAGGTGCCGACCTGTTTACAAACCCTTTGAGACCCTTTCGTGAAGCAGGTTGGGACAGTTTCAGATTTGCTTGGTTACTGCATAATTCTAAATGCCTAGCTTCATACTGTGGATGTATTAACATTTTGTCTTGAAAAATGGACAAACATTTTTAAATGCTGGATACAGTAATAATCTATTGCAAATGTTTACAAAAGCCAAGACAAGTTTTTCAATGTCTTTGAAATAATCTGTTAGACAATTTACTTTTAAAAAAGAGCATATTTGAGGGAAAAAATCATTACAAAGAAGGATGTCAGTCAAACTGGATATTGTCTCAGTAGCTTCACACAGAAAATGCAGTAAGAATGAAAGATTGTTCTTTGTAGTGTAAGTTTGCTTCTAATTATCAAGGTGGTGGTGACTGTCTCCCTGAGCTAAAATACTAAAGAAAACTAGAGAGGAACCAGACACAAGAGAAACCCGATTCTTATCTGGCTAACCCTGCATTAATGGTCCAGGACACATGTCTTGTAAGATAAAGCAACCAGTTAGCTTTTGAACAGAGTTTATATGTTCTCCCTGCACTTGTGTGGGTTTTCTCGGTGCTCTAGTTTCCTTCACAGTCCAAAAACATGTACATTAGGTTTATTAGTGATTTTAAATTGCCCATAGGGGTTAGTGTGAGTGTGTGTGTGTGTGTGTGTGTGTGTGTTATTGTCTATGTGTGACCTGTGATGGATTGGCAACCTGTCCAGATTGTACCCCTGCTTCTTGCCATATGTGCACTAAGATAGGCTCCAGCAGATGCTGGTAACCCTGAGCTAGGAAACACACTTTTTTCATGTCTTTGTACTCCTCATATGGTTTCTGCCACACGCTTGACACTATCTAAAATAAACAAGTTTATCTTTGTCTTATCAGACCACAGGGCATGGTTAGTCCCTGTAATCCTTGTCCTTAGCCTGTTTGTCTTTAACAAACTGTTTGCAGTTTTTCTTGTGCATTACCTTTAGAGAAGGCGTCCTTATGGAAGCACGTGGCGTATATTCTATGCACTGACAGACTGACCCCACCCCTTTAACCTCTGCAGCAATGCCTGCAGCATTTCTATTTCCAAAGGAACTAACTCTGAATATGATGCTAAACACATGCTCTTAACATGGTTGACCATGGCAAGGCCTGTTTTAAGTGCAACCTGTCCTGTTAAATTGCTGTATGGTCTTGGCCACCATGCTGCGGCTCAGTTTTAGGTCTTTGTCATCTTCTTGTTGTTCTTTTTATAAAGCAGCAATTCTTTTTTCAGATCATCAGAAAGTTATTTGCCATAAGGTGCAATGTTAAACTTTTATTAACCAGTATGAGTGAGAGCAATAACACCACATAACACACCTGCTCCCCAGTCACACCTAAGACCTTCTCATGACAACATGGAGAAAAAAATGCCTACCTGGACATTTGCTCCTTTTGGACTCACTTTTGTTGCCAAGGATTTAGACCTAATAGCTGTGTGTTGAGTTTATTTTGATGGGACAGCAAAGTTATACAAGCTGTACATTCACTACATTCTTTTGTAGCAGAAATAGTGTGTATATATATATATACATAATAAAGAATTTGAGTAAATCATTAACCACTGTTTTGTAATTAAATCAGATCCTTATGCAAATGAAGTGTCATTATTTAATAAATCTGAATAAAAAAATGTTCAGACAGTAATTTGTCTGTATATTCTTTATATGAAATCATAAATTGATGAGTTATAGTTTATACATAAAAGTTAGAATTTGCATTAATTTTTAAAAAAACAAATGGATGAATTTAATGTAGACTGTACATTTTTCTGATGGATGAAGGACCCAGGGGCTGCTTTTAGTTTAGCAGCCCTGGTATCAAGATTTGTGTGTGTGTGTGTGTGTGTGTCTGCGCGCCTGCACACGTGTGTGTAGGGGGTTGTGCACCATGTGTTGCGTCTGGCAGACCCAACAGAAGGAGCAGAGATAATCAGACCTCTGTGAGTGTGTATGATAGTGTGGTGTGTGTGTTTGTAGGCAAATGGGGGATGGGCAAACTGCCATATGGGGTTTTCTGTGGTCAGGAAAGCCCACCACTCACTTCAGTTCAACAGGCTTTATTGTATATATATATATATATACACATACACGTTTTTTTTTTTACTTTAACTAGAGTTGGGCTTATGACATAAGCAATGCCAATTTCCCAAAAAATTTTATGGCTCTTGGTATGGTACTTGAACCTAAACCCTACTGAACCAAAACCCTTAATGATCAGTAGGTTCCTCAGTCTTACATTTAACCTACACACAATTGACGTCATCCACACCAGACCGCTGTATTTTTGGCTCTATGGCAATTTCAACAACACACTGCGCTGTCCAGCACCGGTGCTTATTGGCTGACGCTACAGCTGCCGGAAGTGAATCTTTGCTCGCTGATTGGCGGTTACTGGCTTTGTGCGTGCAGCAGCTGTTTATTCCGGCTGCAGTATTTAGAACGGTCCTGCTGAATGACTGCAGAGATCAGGGTAACGCTGACTGTGATTGGTCGAGGCCAGGGTTTCGACAGCCGAACGCGTGGTCGCTGATTGGTTGATCTTCTCTTTGTGCGCTCGGCGTCTCGGCAGCTGCGTTTTGAATGGTCCTGCGTTTGTGAAGCCGAAGGCGTCCATGGGCAAAGGGAGTCAGGATGGTGTTAGTTCATGTCGGATATCTGGTTCTTCCCGTGTTTGGTTCAGTAAGAAGCAGAGGTATTGTTATTTGTTTTAACTCTGATTTATAATACTAACAATATTAATAAAAAACGCAGAAACGAGTCTGGCAAAGGACAACGACAGTAGTGAAACCGTAAACGGCTTTCTTCTTTCTGTTCCAGTGCACTACATGGGGGATGGCACGTCAGCCTGTATACCCTACCTAGTGCACTAATCAATCATCTATTTATAAATCACACATGATTTAGCACGTCAGCTAACGTTAGCGCGTTGATTATTATTTTTTTTGTTAGCGTTTCTAGACTACTCCTCCGATTGTTACCTACCACGTTTTTATTGTACCCTAAACGTCGTATAGTTGACATTTTTAATAGTTAATAATAATAATCAGTAATCTCGAGGTTTCAGAACTGTAAATAACCCTGCAATCCGTATATTTTGTGCCCCGAATGTTCTGAGCCGTCTGCGGTTTATTCCTTTTATATTATTTCAAGAGAAATGTTCGTTTAGCATCTTTTCGTTATGAAGCGTTATTAAACCGCAATAGAGTACGCAATAGAAGCCTACAGTTAAATATCCGCCTATAGGATATTTAACATCTAATCAGGTCATGGATATCACTGAATATCTTTACTATTTCACTAATATAGAAAAGAAAAGTGATAAAAATCCGCATACAGGATTAGTGCAGTCTATGTGACTGTAGATACTGTACAGGTCATGTAGTAGAATTTTATTGTGCTTGTGTTTTGTTTTCTTTCTTTCTTTCTTTCTTCCTTATTTCTTTCTTTTTTTCCTTCTTTTTTTTAAATACCCTTCCTTGTTCCATAGTCCGGAGGCCGTTGCTACATGCCGCATCACCAACCTCTCTTTTTCTACTCTCTCTCTCTCTCTCTCTCTCTTACTGTCTCAGTCTCTGTTTTCCTCTCTCCCCTTCCATTGTGTAGCTATAGCGATCGCCTCTCTGCCTGTGTTCTGCCTCCCTCTGCCTCCATCCCCTCTTTCCATCCGAAGACGACATTGGCATTTAAAAACCAAAAACCAACCTTCTTCCCACTCATCCAGTATCCTTCTGTGTGCGACTGCAGAATAACACACTTCTCTTCTTCTTTTTTTTAAGACGACACCTCTGTCTTGATTCTAGAACTGTCATTGTTAATGATAATTCATTGTAGCAGTCTATGATTATCATTGTGATTGTCCCATTTTATTTTTTTGACCTCAGCAATGACATACAGACTTGCATTTTGTTTTTCCAGCCTGTAAATTTCTGTGAAGTGGATGTTTTGCTTTTTGTGTCCGAGATGATTATTGTTTACTGTTCGGTCCGTAACCAAAGTTAAGATTGTAGAAGTTCATACAAAGACTGATTTATTCACCTTTCACCTGTTTTTAAAGGGGTTGTGTGTTCAGGATATTAAATCGTCCTGAATAGTGGAAACAGCTAAAAGGATAAAAATATTATAGTATGGCCAAATTTTTTATTTAGTTAAACCATGAACTGAATCTATTTGAAGGAAGCTCAGTGGTGATAACTTAGTGGTGCTAAAAAAATGGACCCTGGTCTTCTAATTAGCATTCCAGCCAATCTGAAAGCATGCGGGATTAAAAAATTATCAAAGACCAGGAAGTCAGTCATTATGCTTTCGGAATGAAGCCGAAGTGTAAAATAAGTGTTGAAGATAACAAAGCTACATAATCGTTTGTCCCGGGGACTTTTACATGGCAAAATATTCGGTGAAATGAAGTAATAATACTAAATATGTCTTTTATAACTCTTCAGTAAAAGCACATTTTAATGATTTTTTTCCCCCTAACATTTTTTAGGATAAAATGTGTTCAGCTATTTTTATATATGTTTATGCATTTGCTGTGTGACTGTCCCTGGGAATAAGTTATAAATGAGTATTAATATTAAATCTTAAGTGTTTTAAGAGCTGCTGTCATACAAAAGCCATTAACGCTATCTAACCAATAAAATTTTAGAACTTATTAAAAACATGAACACTACCACCTCAATGCATTTTTTATCCAGTATAAGCAGTGTTTGAGACCTATAGGTGATTTATTTAATGTGATATTTTCTAAAAATGTTTGAGACATGGTGCAGGTGATTGTTCTAATTACAATGCTGTGTTTTGTACACAAGTGAAAAAAATGCAAAAAATGAAGACATTGCTAACTGAAATGCAAACAGAATGCAGTAAATTTCTTACAAAATAAGCTAGTCACTTAATTCCTAAATTCGCTCATCAATCATCATGAGTTGCTCCTAACACAAGTGTTCCTAGTGCCTTGCTCTTGATCACGTTAAGCGCCATCCACCTCATAGAAATCCTTAGAATTGCACTGCTGTAGAAAATTCTACTAGAGTTTTAAAATGTTTTTCTTTGGTTGTGGTTCTTGGCTTTGTTTGTATATTAGGCTCTTTGATGCATGATCATGTTTATTTTTCATTACCTAATATTTTGTTTTGTTGGACATTTAAATGGCAAACTCCAATGTATCTTTGTGTAGAAATGTCCTGCTCTACTGATATGTGCTGTAGCATACACATCTACCCATTGGATTGCTGCTTCTGTTGTTTTTAACCTTATGGGGCATGACTGGCTCTTTTTTTAATTTTTTATTTGCATGAAAATATTCTTCTTATTATTCGTATCACATGGTTCCACTCATACTAATATCTTCCAATAAAGACTGTAGTTTTTTTTCCTTAACCTTCAGTGTGTTCTCTGCTGATTTCCATGTGACCTCTTCTCAAACCTCACCACTTTCCAGTTATTTGGCCTCTCTGGCCCCTTCCCCAATATTCATTTCTCAGCTATTATCACTCGCCAAGCTAAATCATAGGAAACTGCAATTTGTTTGCATTCACGTAGTTCACAAACATCTCCATTTGCATCTGTTTCATCAATTTACTTAACTTATTTCCTCTTTTATCTTTTGCGAGCATATGATATTTTGTTTTACAAAAATGTTTGGATGCTTCATTTGCACACTTCCAAAAACAAAATGACCTTTTCCACATTTTCTAGAGTTATAACATGAAACTAAATAGACCTGATGAAGATAAACTATATTAGTAGTATAGGATGTGTGAGCCTGTATATTTGCATAAATATCAGGGCTGTGTATTGGCCGGGCGTCATGAAACAGTACATATCACAATACATGGTTCACAATATGATATGATGTATTGTAATAAAATACATATCACAATACACAGCAACATTTTTTAAACAAATAGCTACTAATACAAATACAAAGCCTGAGAGACCTAATTTTTTTCCTTCCGAGACAACGGTATTTGAGGAGAAAGTTGTTTAACATACACTGATAAGTTTTAATTAATTAATAACTTAATGTAAATTGCTTTAAAACATTAATTTAATATGTATTGATATTAGAGGTTAAAATATTGATACACTGTCATAAAAAATGTTGCAATAGTTAGCTGTAGCGATACGGTCCTAATCGATATTTATTTTTTTTAAACTAATTAAACTTTTTTTTGTGATATTTAATTCTGCTGCTGTGAAAGCACTCAGAGTTATAGTGCCATCGCCAGTTACTTAATTAGTTCATATAAATTTTTGTGCTTGACGTGATTCATGATCTTCATGTGAATACAAAAGTTACTTGGAAGGTTTGGGTACAGCAACATGAACACCATGACATTATCAAAGAAATGCAGAAAGAAATCTTGAAAATGTACCAATTACAATTTGTTGGTTTTGCAACCAGTTAACTAATACTAAAAATCTAAAATAAACTAAACTAAAATATATATTTGTATATCAATCATTGGCAATCCTACAAAAAAGTCAAGGACAAAGATGGCAAGGTCTGATTCTAAAAACAAACAAAAGTTAGATTTAAGGCCAGAGTTATATCTTGGTGTCTAATATACCTTTTAGTGAACTTATTTTATATTTAAATACATTTACAGCACTTGGCAGATGTCCGTATCCAAAGCAACTTACTACCACTTCCATAATGGAGAGTTTATAATCAATCTGTGATCAAGACCTTAAAGACTACCTCAGTTGCTTTCTTGCTTTTTTTAAAGTAAACTACTATATTATGGTTTCTATCAACTTCTATACTATATTTTCATGAACATTCATAAAATGTTCTTCCGATTAAAATCCATTCCAGTTCCAGGTAGTACAAAAGTATAGAAAAGTTACACACATGTACATGCTAATGCAAGTCACAGTACACAAGCCTGTTGTCAAAGACACTTCTAAATATAATCCCAGTCAGTGATTCCATACTCCAGAGAGTACATTCTGATTTAGAAAGCAACGAAAGACATCTTGGTGGTAAAATGTAACCATTTCACGGTTTATGAATTACATGTCCTCCGAAGAATCTATAAGATAATTTTCCCAGGAATTTGTTTTTATCTTACCACATACAAAGTTGAAACATGTCATTCAGATTATATTAGGCTAATAATGGATTAACAGAAGGCTATAAATGGTGGTATGTAGAGGCAACATTCAGGGTTCTAGCCGTTCAGGACTTGGGGTCTATGTTGTATCCTGAGGCTGGGTTTACAGCTGTGTGCCGTTTTTTTTTTTAAAGTAAGTATGTGTACCCAAAGTGTATTACTGCCTTACATTTGTTTTCTTGGGATAGACTTTAGCTTGCTTTATGAATGAATAAATATGCCAGTTATCAGGAATAAGACAATTAGTTAATTAATATTTAAATGATCTCTGCTCTAAACAGGGTTTGACAATATATTAATCTGATGCAAATTCTCATTACCAAAGTAATAAAGGGCAAAAGACCAATTGAATTTTTTAGGATCGTAAATTATTTTATTAGCTTTGACACAATTTTTGTCAATGAGCAATAGAAAACAATTTTAACCTGATCTTAGGAACCAAACTAACATGTACTCCTAAAACATTCAACTTTTGTTTAAACTGAATATTAAAGGCTGTTAGTTTTCCTACAATGCATCTATCTTGTTTTTGGTATTGACTATTATTGTCTGCCATAGAAATGGTTAAAAAAAGCCATAAACCACCCCCAGGAAATGGTTCTATTAATACGTAATTTTTTAACAATTAAATGCCATATATAATAAAGGTTTACCATCAAGTAAATGTATACTAAATGTACACCTTCAAGCAGGTAAGTTTTATCATTTGCACTTATGACTTACATGAAGTTAATTATTTTTGTAAAATTATTTTAAAGTCACTTTTTGCATCCAATTTTTAAAACTTAAGACATTTAAATAAAATATGCTTATGTTGGGTAATATGAATAATAATGTAAGTAATAAAAAAATATATATTACATATATATATTGTGTACCACATTATATGTGGTACACAATGCGCATTTAGCCTTCTGAGGATAATACACATAAAAGATACTAAAGACTAAAAATCAAACAACTTTTATCTTTTGTAGTCACTTCCTATTTGTAGCCTAAAGCACAAACTGTGTCCTACTCAAAGTATAAAATAACATTAACAGCAGCTGCAAAGCCATGGCCTTTGTTGGCTCTTCCCCTCCCCTTTCTCTTCCTCCCCTTTCCTTCACCTGTTCCTCACAAATAAGAATTGTAAGTGAAAGATTACAACTAAGGTAAAAATCTCACACTTACATGGAGGTTACAGTAGCATAGCTGAGCGAATGCTAAGTTGTTTAGCCTTCATGCCAAAATCAGTTTCGTTCACATGTTTTTAAGTTGATATGAAACTTAAGTAAACCCAGTTATTAAGTAGCATTCAGGTTCCCAATGAAAGAAATGTATTACTGAATCAGGTTAATGTCTATAATTTCTTTTCAAGTTTAAGTGCAATGTGAACACTAAGTAGACCTCTTAGCTAAAGCTATTAATAGCATGCCTTGTAATCTAATGTAATGTAACAAACAATACAATTAGATAGCTTGACTGTTGCTTAGATGGATAGACGGATTGATGGATGGCTTGATGGTTTCAATAATTAAATAAATGGATTTTAAAAGGATGGTTGAATAGATTGATGGACAGATTGATGGATGGCTGGGTAGTCAGGTAGATGGATGAGTAAATCGATTGATTGGATAGTTGGTTTGATTAGTAGATAGATGATCGATACAGGAATGAAAGAAGGGTGAAGGATAGTTGTAAATGGATAAGGGTTAGCACATTCACCTTACAGCTAAAAGGGCCCAGGTTTAATTTCCAAGCAAGGGGTTTCTGTGCGGAGTTTGCATGTTCTCCCCACTCTTGCATGAGTTTTCTTCTGGTTCTCCGGTTTACAGTCCAAAAACATGTACCTTGGGTTGATTTCATTTCATTTCATCTTCTTTACCCGCTTATTCCCAATAATTATTCCCACGGGGGTCTGCTGGAGCCTATCCCAGCGCACATAGGGCAGAAGGCAGGGGGGT
>JAOTQW010000016.1:378493-400906 GCA_026260075.1 Sisor rabdophorus
GTGTGTGTGTGTGTGTGTGTGTGTGTGTGTGTGTGTGTGTGTGTGTGTGTGTAGGGGGTCAGGTTGGGGGGAAAGGAGGGGGCAAAGATTTGAAAGCAAACAAGTGTGAGAGCCTTTTGGCCACATCCCACACGAGGTCTTCCTTACCTCCTACACTATGCGCTCTCTCTTTTTCTCTCTGGACAGGTCAGTCTGCTAATGTAGTCTAGTAAACCTCAATACAATAGAATGAAAATAGACACCGATTGAATATCCGCTTGTATGTCTTCACAGCACAACAGGAAACAACGAGATATATATAGATATATATATTTTGGTTCCTTCTTTCCTGCTTGGTTTTTCATGTTCGTTTGTGTGTGTTTTGAGATTTAACAAAAGGGAACTCCAAAGAAACTGTCTTTTCATTAGGGAGTGCTGAAAGACAGCAGCCTTGTTTGTCATAACGCCACCTGCTGGGGTGCAGTGTTGACTACAGTGTCAGTGTTTTGGACAGACTAGCAATAAATATCCAATTATTTATCTTCTGTACCCACTTATTCCTTAACTTTGGGTCATAGGCATCTTCTGAAGCCTATCCCAGCATATATAGAACAAAAGGCAAGGGTACACTCAGATCACCAGTCCATTGCAGGGCCACACATAGATAAACACTTACTTTTACTCCTATGGGCAATTTTAGATTGACCGGAGTACACAAAGTAAACGCACACAAGAACATGCAAACTCCAAACAAAAAGACATCTTCCTGGAAATCGAACCCAGAACCCAACCATGCTAACCATTACGTCACCGTGCCGCCCTAAAATAAATCATTTTTAAATTAAGTAAGGGGGTTTAAAGAGAGGGTTCACATAAAATGGAAGGCATTTTAGGTTTTGGTGGTTTTGTCTTAAATAAAAGTAATAACTTTTATTTAGTTATCTCTAAAACATCTGATCACAGCAGAGCTCAATTTGCATACAGCTTGGGTGTTTTATTTTCTCTGTGTAATTGTGTGTTTGGGGGTAAGAGTGTGTTTGTGTGTATGTTGGCTGCCAGAAGAAATCCTGAATGAGTGGATTGCGTGTGTTTGTGTTTGGTGTTGTGTGTTCTGCTTCAGAAAGCAATATGGAGGATTAGTAAAAATGAAAGTTCTTGTTTAGTTTCACACACCAAGGCAGGAAGCAGGAGGTGTGAACAAGCACATGCACAGACTCAGACACAAACACACATACATTTGAGGGCAATCAGTAGCAGATGGCAGACCAGCCCCCTGTGAAGGCTGTAGCCTGGAGTCACAAGTGTGGTCATGGGTCACCACTGCATCTGCTCAGCCAAACGCACGCATACATACACACGCACACACACTTACAGATGGCACTCAAGATGCCACTCAACAGTGCCACAAAGCAAAAGATTGTTTATCCAAATCAATTCTAAATGTAAACACACATCTTTATAGAGGCGAGACAACTAAAGAAAAAAATTATTTTTCTATCTGCATTGTAAAAGTGGAAGATTTTAACAACATTGCAGAACTAATGTACACAAAAGTACAGAAGTAAAGAAAAATATAGTGATTAAAGTTACACAATACACGTCATCCACTTTTATAATTTTCCCCCACAACATTCATCTCTCGTTCCCTCTTATTTTACCTTTTTCTTATTTTTCTTTCTATCACCTTTTCTCTGTTTATATAAGTATGTAATGTGGTGGGAGAAGTTGGGGATGGTGGGTGGATGGCGGGATGACAGGAGGAGTGTGCTGTCTCTGGGGATCAGCCCTGGTGACCTCACGCCACTTGCCATAGCAACAGGGTTCAGAGGAGAGGCAGAGTGCGGGGGAGGGGGTGCATCAGAAATGCATTTATCAATGCACACACCTGCTGCACACACACGCGCACACACACACACAAACGCATACATACAGCCCTGAGAACAATCTTGCTAGACACGTAATACCTAAGTGCAAAGGGTAAAAACTTTTTAAAACCCTCTTTTCTATTTTAAGCCTGTATCATTATTATAATTATTATTATTAGTTGTTTGCTTAAAATGAAAAATAAATCATGCTTTCACCATTATTCAAACTTTACTCAGTAATTCCTGCAATAATATTTATTTCCAATGTCTTGTAGAAGAAGTCTTTAATTGATGTGTGTTTTTTCCTGTTTTTCTCTCAGCTGTCCTGTGGACTACGCCGGTGCACAATGTCAGTTCCCGAACCCATGCAGCCCGTCTCCGTGCAGGAATGGCGGAGTGTGTCGTCCGCGCACACAGGGCAACGACGTGGAGTTTACATGTGACTGTACTCTGGGATTTAGCGGGCCACTGTGTCTGACACCTGTCAATCATGCCTGCATGAGCTCGCCATGCCGCAACGGCGGTTCCTGTTCACTTCTTACACTTAGCACCTACAGCTGCCGCTGCCCACCCGGCTGGACAGGTATGTACTCTCTTATCCATGTAATGAATTTTAAATAATTTGTGGATGTCATTTTGTGTAATGGTGCATGCTATAAAATCCCTGTGTGTTGTGCAGGTAAGACATGCCAACAGGCGGACCCATGTGCCTCAAACCCCTGTGCCAACGGGGGCAGGTGCTCAGCGTTTGACTCACACTTCATCTGCACATGCCCGCCAAGCTTCCATGGGCCCACTTGCCGCCTGGACGTAAATGAGTGTGCTACGACTCCCTCACCCTGCCAGAACAACGGAGTTTGCATAAACGAGGTTGGCTCGTACCGCTGCCGCTGCCCACCCGAGTATGCTGGCACGCACTGTGAGCGCCCCTTCCAGCCCTGCCGGCCTTCTCCCTGTGCTAATGGGGGCACATGCACACAAACCAGTGACACTGGCCACACCTGCACCTGCCTGCCAGGTAAGTGTGTGACTTATGTAGTTATAGTGTAACAACCTGTGTTTTTGTTTAGGCTCCTTAAGTATAAGTTCATGATTAACCACAATAGCTCATCTATTAGTAAACTTTCCAGCTCATAGACAAACACACACACACATGCATGCACACAACTCTGGCTATAAGCAATTAAGTGCCTGCAGGTTCCCATAGGCTGTCTTTCACACAGTTTAATTTCACTTGCCTGTTTTTTTTTCTTTGCTCTGTTTAGGCTTCACTGGGCAGGATTGTGAGCATAACATTGACGACTGTCTTCAGCATGCGTGTGAGAATGGAGGCAGATGTATAGATGGTGTGAACACCTACAACTGCCACTGTGACAAACACTGGACAGGTACAATAGACTACACAGTGAAATACAGCAGTAGTCCTTTAAGAAGGGTTTAGTTTAAATTTTAACTTACAGGATCCTTAGAACTATCACAGTTTCCTCTGTGTCCCCCTTTCTAAAAGTTGGTATGCTGCATATTTTGGCACTTTAGTATTAATTTGTACTATGTTCTGGTACTAGAATAATCTAGAATATGCCCCCAACCTGCCACTGCAATAACATTATGTATGTACAGGACATTATCTTACATCTATATTTCACAGCACCATTTATGTAATACGACAAAGTGTTGCATTCCAGCAATTCAATTCAGATTTATTTATTTAGTGCTTTTAACAATGGACATTGTCTCAAAGCAAAAAAAAATATCAGCAACATCCCTAGTGAGCAAGCCTGGGGCGACGTTGGCAAGGAAAAACTCCTTTAGGTACGGAAGAACTTTTGAGAGAAACCAGACATAAAAGGGAAAACCATCTGCTGTACCGGAGAGTGTGTTTTTAGAGATTTTGATTTTAATCTCCAGAGCCGACGCAGCGTAGTGGTTCGCACAGTCGCTTCACAAAAGGAAGTCCCAGGTTTTACTAATGTTTAAATTAGGTTTGAACAAGCTGCATGTTCTCTTGCTTGTGTGGGTTTATCTGGGTACTCTGGTTTTCTCCCATAGTCCCAAAAGATTTACATTAGGTTAATTGGTAACTCTAAATTGCTCATACGAGTGAGTGTGTGTGTTTTTTTTATCTATGTGTGGCCCTGCAATGGAATTGTGACATGTCCAGGGTGTACATTTTGCTCCCTATGCGCTAGGCTCCAGCAGAGTTAGGGTAGTGTGATTATGCAGTGTTTTTTTAAATAATCTTATACAGTCAGTGGAGATTGCATGATGGAAGTACATCCTCAAATAAATATCCATAAAGTCCCCAGAGTTGGCATCTTTGCTTTAAATATTCCAAGTTAGCACACTATTGCAGAACGATCATGATGAACACTGCACATTGACAAGTACTGCACAGTAGTGAAGCTCACACTTGCATCTATATATCTATATCCCTTAAACAACTTCTCCGATGCACGGCCCTACAGGTCAGTACTGCACAGAAGATGTGGATGAGTGTGAGTTGTCTCCAAATGCCTGCCAAAACGGTGGCACCTGTCACAATACAGTGGGAGGCTTTCACTGTGTGTGCGTGAACGGCTGGACAGGCGATGACTGCAGCGAGAACATAGACGACTGTGCCAGTGCTGCTTGCTATCACGGAGCCACATGCCATGACCGCGTTGCATCGTTTTACTGCGAGTGCCCACACGGGCGCACTGGTAAGTCTGTACAATATCTGCACTGAGAATTTATCTTCAAAACTTTATGCTCGGACCCAGTAAGTTTTTAATTCAGTGTTTGATATGTATTTTTTGTGCAGGTCTTCTGTGTCATCTGGATGATGCCTGCATTAGTAACCCATGTCAGAAAGGCTCCAACTGTGACACCAATCCTGTCAATGGCATGGCCATCTGCACCTGCCCTCCCGGCTACACTGGCTCTGCCTGCAACCAGGACATTGATGAATGCTCTCTCGGTAATACCCAATCGCAGCATAGTTTGAGTAATTAGGGACAGAGGACGAAGCAAACTTTGATTGGCTAGATTGTAATTAGGGTTATGTATTATGTAGGGTCATGTATGTTCTATCGCAATATTGTTTTTCTTTTCACAATAAGTATTGATATTCTGACCTCTAGAATCAATACATATACAAAATCTGTTTTCAAATGATTTGCGGCAATATTTAATTAAAACAACGGTGCACGTCAAACGTCTTGCTCCTCTGCTCCCCTGCTCCCGTGGTTGTCATATACTGCCATTGTTTTACGAGCGGAAGAAAAATTATCTTTGCCCTTATCTTTGTATTTGTTATATTTTATTATCATTTGTTTTGCTACATATTTTTGTATCCCGAGCTATTGTATCGTGACCAAGGTATGGTGATCTGTATTCTAGTTGTGATAACAGAATTATATTTTAGTGTTTAAAACGGTTTGATCTGCATCATTAAGCTTAATAAATATTATAAATAATCACTATTAAGAAAATAAAAATTACAAATTGATGATTAAAGTGTTTTTGGGAAATGAGAGAACAAAAGTATTCATTAGTGCGTGTGTGGTTTTTTTTTTTTTATAGGAGCCAATCCATGTGAACATGGTGGCCGGTGTTTAAACACCAAAGGCTCGTTCCAGTGCAAGTGCCTCCAAGGCTATGAGGGGCCACGCTGTGAAATGGACGTGAACGAGTGTAAATCCAACCCATGCCAGAATGATGCCACTTGTCTCGATCAGATCGGAGGTTTTCACTGCATTTGTATGCCAGGTGAGGATTGTACCAACATGCAAGTACTTCATGGATGCAGTTTAGTTTTTTTCCACCATTTATACATACTTTCAAAATATGTAGGGTACGAGGGCGTGTTTTGCCAGATCAATACAGATGACTGCACCTCCCAGCCCTGTCTCAACAACGGCAAATGCATTGATAAGATCAACTCTTTTCATTGCGAGTGTCCTAAAGGTAAATATAAAAACATTTTTAAAAAATAAATGTAATTTTTTTGAAAGTTTGTTTTGTGTTTTTTTTTTAAAGTAAGCATAATAATACATTTTATTCCTCAGGATTCTCTGGGAACCTGTGCCAAGTGGATGTTGATGAATGTGCTAGCACGCCATGCCAGAACGAAGCCAAGTGCACTGATGGGCCCAACAAATACACATGCGAGTGCAGAGAAGGTAAGTGAACATAACGTAACTCAGCATATCATACACAGTCTTCTAATATATTCCCAAATGTCTATACAGACTAAATGTAATCAAATTAAATGCATTTTTTTTCTGTCAGGTTTCACAGGCTCTACGTGTGATTTAGACATAAACGAGTGTGCCTCAAACCCATGCCATTACGGTGTGTGTAAAGATGGCGTGGCTTCGTTCACATGTGCATGTCGCCCCGGATATGCTGGCCGCCTGTGTGAGATCAACATTAACGAGTGTCTGAGTCAACCATGCCGTAATGGGGGGACCTGTTTAGACCGGGAGAACTCGTACACCTGCAGCTGCCCAAAAGGGATCACAGGTAGCGTATACACAAACAAACACACACAGACACACACACAATTGTGACTGCCCTCTAAATCATCTTTGCATGTGTAGGTCGGAACTGTGAAATCAATGTGGATGACTGCAAAAGTAACCCGTGTGACTTTGGCAAATGCATCGACAAAATCAATGGATATGAATGCATGTGTGAGCCTGGATACACAGGTAACTCTCGCGTGTTTGTGTGCGCGCATGCAAGTATGTAACAGGTGGTGAGCGAGGTGCTTGGCTTTGGTGTCGGATAACATTAGAGGACAGAGACGCCCTTTTCTATCTGGGACACTGACACACCTGTGTGCTTTGCACTAATGTCCTCTTAAGCTTTCACCTGTCCTTGATGCAGTATCTCAGCCTGCGCACCCCCCCCCCACACACACACACATCTGAAAAACCTTTTGAAAGAAGAACAGCATAATGTATGTCTGTTAGGAATAAAAAAGAGAGGGGATAAAGGGCCATTGTTGTACCCGAAGCAGCCGGTTAGGTGACACTGTCCGCCGAGGTGGTGTGTTGTTAAGGGGCTTGGGCCCAAATGGGAGGTGGAGTAGTAATTGTTACTCGTTCATGTGTGAAATATGGCTGCCCCCTTTGTGTTCATCGACGTGCCTTTTTGAGACACCACCCCCCCTTCGAAGAGTGTGTGAGAGAAAGAAGAGAGAAAAAAAATAGAGGGGGGAGGGTACCTATCTTTTGTCATTCACATAGTTCGTCCTACTCCAGCTGTTCGACATCGTCTGGAATAGACACAAAAGCTTTTACACTGAATCTGAGAAAGATTTACAAACGACTTTACCTACATTCACGGCATTTGGCAAATGCCTTTATCCAAAGTGACTTACACGTATCTCTTTTATACATCTAAAGGATTTGAGGTTAGGTGTCTGCCCAACAGTGGCAAATTAATGGTGCTGAAAATCTAACTCCAGAAATCAAACTCTGATTCCAGCTCTTGGGTTCTTTTCTTTGGAATTTACTTTAGTTTCTCCACTTTTCTTTTTGTTTCAGGACCCACATGTAATATTAACATTGATGATTGCAAGCCAAACCCATGCCAAAACGGTGGCACCTGTGTGGACGGTGTGAACTCATTCACTTGTCTCTGCCCTGATGGCTTCCATGACTCCGTGTGTCTCTCACAGAAGGATGAGTGTGCCAGCAACCCCTGCATTCACGGCAACTGTCAGCACCAGACCAATGCGTATGTTTCTCCATCACACACACACACACACACACACACACACACACACACATATATATGCGCACAGGCAAAATATAAATCCCATGTTCTTTATTTATTGTCTTTTATATTTTTAAACTTTATTAGGTACCATCATAAAATAAAAACAATTGGTTATTGAAAAAATTTAAAAAGACAAATTAATGGAAGAATTAATAATCAATTATAATGGAAAAGCACAAACCTTGTGTGTTTAACCTTTTAAACATACATATGACATGATAAGTTACTTATGACTCGTACGCACTCTTACAGCTATGCCTGCGTGTGTGAGCCGGGCTGGACTGGACGTAACTGTGACCTGAACGTAAACGAGTGTTTGTCTAGCCCATGTGTAAACGGCGGAACGTGCCGGGACATGACCAATGGCTACATCTGTAGCTGCAAACCGGGATTCACGGGTGAGTGTGTCCCTGCGCTTACACCTGTTTGTGCGTATTTCAATACCTAGTTGTATTTTGTTGAACTTAAATGTCTGTTTTAGGTCCAAACTGCCAGACTAACATCAACGAGTGTGCCTCCAATCCCTGCCTGAACCAAGGCACCTGTATTGACGATGTAGCTGGATATAAGTGCAACTGCTTGCTGCCTTATACAGGTAAACAAAGCACACACACACACACACACACATTTTGTCACTGGGGTTCTTGTTCTTGCATACGCACACAACCTTCAGTCTGCCTCACAGGGCATTGTTTGGTGCCTTTCGTTGTTTTTGTTTGCCTGAACATCCTTTGTGCATTTTATCAGAGTGAGAACTTTTGGTACATTTCCTGCATTTCTACTTCCTATTTCCTGTTAAAGCCAGAATTGCAGGAAATTGCTGGCAACAAAATAACATGCCTGGAAATTGTTAAGGAAATAAGTGTTGCTTAACAATGTGTTGAATTTGTAGGCTTTGCAATATACTAAATGATTTTTTTTGCCTTTGTGTGATCTAGGTGAGCTGTGTGAAACTGTGTTGGCTCCCTGCTCGGCACGCCCATGTAAGAATAGGGGTGTGTGTCGTGAGGCTGAAGACTTTCAGAGCTTCTCCTGTGTTTGCCCTACTGGCTGGCAAGGTAAGTGTGTGTGTGTGTGTGTGTGTGTGTGTGTGTGCTCACATATGTGAGTTAAATAACCATATTTATAGTGTGATTAAATGATTTAATCGTTAACATTCTTGAAACCTGTATCCACCTTTTGTAGGTCAGACGTGTGAAGTGGACATCAACGAGTGTGTAAAGTCGCCATGCCGTAATGGTGGTGTGTGTGTGAACTCCATGGGTGGCTTCCAATGCCGATGTAACCCAGGATTCACAGGAGATCTCTGTGAGACTGACATTGACGACTGCACTCCCAGTAAGATGCATAACTTCGTACAATACGGATACATACACACAAAAACACTCATCTGGTTTATTAATTTACCTGTCTGTCTCTTTGTCAGACCCCTGCAGCAATGGCGGTGTGTGTGTGGACCGTGTGAACGGCTTTACTTGCGTGTGTGTGGCTGGATTTCGTGGCGAGCGTTGCACCGAAGACATCGATGAGTGTGTAAGCGCCCCCTGTCGCAACGGGGGGAACTGCACAGACTGTGTGAATAGCTATACCTGCAGCTGCCCTGCTGGATTTAGCGGCATCAACTGTGAGATCAACACACCCGATTGCACGGAGAGGTAACATGCGCGCGCACACACACATACACACACATACATATATACATAAATGTCATATATATATATATATATATTTGTGTGTCAATATGCTCTAACTACTTATAGATCAAATAATTTAATCCCATTATGTGTCCACAGCTCCTGCTTCAATGGTGGTACGTGCATGGACGGGATTAACTCCTTCTCCTGCGTCTGTCTTCCCGGTTTCACAGGCAGCTACTGCCAGCACGATGTAAACGAATGTGACTCAATTCCATGCCTTAACGGTGGAACATGCCAAGATGGCTATGGCACCTACAAGTGCACCTGTCCACATGGGTACACCGGCACTAACTGCCAGGTAGATACACCTACATACACACCAGCTTCTTATTTCAGATCATTTTGGTATAGTAATAAGCCTCCTGTGTAAATGAATACTGTTTCCTTTGTATTTTATTGAAGGTTAGGTTGTAAGATTTGTGTTTATTAAAATAGATGAGGTTTATATTTACCTGTGTGTGTGTGTGTGTGTGTGTGTCTTTTTGTGTGTTTATTGCAGAGCCTGGTCCACTGGTGTGATTCCACTCCCTGTAAAAATGGGGGCTCCTGTTGGCAGCAAGGTTCTTCTTTCACGTGCCAGTGTGGCAGTGGATGGACTGGCATCTACTGCGATGTGCCCAGCGTCAGCTGTGAAGTCGCCGCTCAGCAGCAAGGTAATACAAAGAGATGTGTGTATAGGCTCTAAACAACTTGGTACTCTGGTTTGGAGTGAGTGTATGTGGTTGTTTGTCAATGTGTGGCCCTGCAATGGACTGGCGAGCTGTCTGAGGTGTTTCCCTGCCTCTCGCTAGGATGGTCTCCAGCAGACCCCCGTGGCCCTGAGTTAGGGAATAGGGTGTATAAAAGAATAAAACTATTCTATGAATATGGATAAAACTGACATTGTCCTCTCTCTAGGTGTCTCTGTGGCAGCTCTGTGCCGGAACGGAGGCCAATGTGTGGATGCAGGTAGCACACACCTGTGCCGGTGCCAGGCAGGCTACATGGGCAGCTACTGCCAGGAGCAGGTGGATGAGTGTGTGCCAAACCCATGCCACAACGGTGCAACCTGCACTGATTACCTTGGCGGATATACTTGCGAGGTAAAAACTCGTTCACGTTGACTTAGTTTAGTTTGAGTAAGCTAAAAAAAAAATATTTTTGATTTTATATAAAACAGATGAGGCACCTGAGCAAGGCCCTTAAATACCAATTGCTCAGTTGTTTGAGAGATAATTGAAAGTCGCTCTGCCCAATGCTGTAAAGTTTTCTCTTTGGTGCTTTACCTATTTTTACTTTCTCTTTTTTAGTGTGTTGCGGGATATCACGGGGTAAACTGCAGCAAGGAGATAAACGAGTGTGCGTCTCAGCCATGTCAGAATGGAGGCACCTGCATCGACCTTGTCAATTCCTACAAGTGCTCCTGTCCTCGAGGAACACAAGGCAAGCATACACACTATTGCAGCGTTGTGGGGTTGATGTCTGAGTAAAATATCAGCCATTATATTTTTGTTACATTGGCATAATTATCTAGGAGATATACAATTTTTGTATCATTTTTTTGCTAGAGGTTGCTAGATACAAAAAGAAAAAAACTATAAATAATAAAACATCTATACAAACTAAACAATATAATCATTCTATGCATTTTAGTCAACCAACACAATGTTTTTGTGTTTTTTGTCAAAATTTAGGTGTTCACTGTGAAATCGATGTGGATGATTGTTCCCCGGATGTTGATCCTGAGACAGGCGAGCCACGTTGTTTTAACGATGGCCGATGTGTAGACCGGGTGGGTGGCTATGGTTGTGTGTGCCCACCAGGCTACGTGGGTGATCGTTGCGAGGGTGACGTGAATGAGTGCCTATCTGACCCCTGTGACCTAAACGGATCCTACAACTGCGTCCAGCTGGTTAACAGCTACCGATGTGAATGCCGCACAGGATATACAGGTATGTGAACACGGGCAAAGCTGTCAGATACAAACATTTTACTAGTATTATTAGTACTATTACTTTTCTTAATTCTGAAAAATAGATAAAATGGGAGATTTATTTAATTTAACCATGAATAATACCGCTCTGTGCGTAGGTCAGAGGTGTGACACTGTGTTTGATGGCTGTAAGGATAAACCATGCAAAAATGGTGGAACTTGTGCAGTTGCAAGCAACACCAAGCATGGCTACATTTGCAAATGCCCACCTGTAAGTACAAACAAGGTGTATTTGAGACTTTTATGATAAAATTTTATCTATGTCTGTATTTACACACCTCACTACTCCTTTAAATCAGAGTCAAATGGTTTTCTATTTGATGCAGGGTTTCTCAGGTGCATCTTGTGAATACGACTCAAGTTCATGTGGCCCCCTGCGCTGCCGCCATGGAGCCACATGTATTCCGGGTCCGCGCTGCCTTTGCACTCCTGGTTACAGTGGACGTGAATGCCAGACACGCCTTGATTCTCCATGTGCATCCAATCCATGCTACAATGGTGGTACATGCCAGGCATCTACAGAGGCACCATTCTTTCACTGCCTGTGCCCGTCTCACTTTAATGGACTTTTCTGCCACATCCTTGACTATTCTTTCAATGGTGGCCAGGGTCTGGACATTACCCCTCCACCCGCTGAGTCAGAAGAAGCCGAGCCACGATGCGAGGTTACTCAGTGCGAGCAGCGAGGTGCGGATGGTGTGTGTGACACAGCATGTAACAGTCATGCTTGCGGCTGGGACGGTGGCGACTGTTCTCTAAATTTTGACGACCCCTGGCACGAGTGCAGTGCCGCTTTGCAGTGTTGGAGGTACTTTAACGATGGCAAATGCGACATGCAGTGTCACAGTGCTGGATGTCTCTATGATGGTTTTGACTGCCACCAGTTGGAGGGCCAGTGCAAGTAAGAGACACAAAAAACTCTCGAATAAATAAATAAATAAATAAATAAATAAATAAATATAGAAAACTAATTTCTCTTTCTCACTCTCTCTCTTTTTTCAGTCCTTTGTATGATCAGTACTGTAAGGATCACTACTCGGATGGTCACTGTGACCAGGGGTGCAACAGTGCTGAGTGTGGGTGGGATGGACTGGACTGTGCTGAAGACGTACCGCAGCGCCTGGCAACTGGCATCCTGGTGCTTGTTGTACACTTGCCACCCAGTGAGCTGCTCAGTAACTCTTCCTCTTTCCTACGCCAACTTAGCGCTCTATTGCGCACAAATGTCGCCATCAAGCGCCACTCCACCACAGGCGAACCTCTAGTCTACCCATACTATGGCACCGAACATGAGCTGAGCAAACACACACGTACCGCTCATGAATGGAGCACAAACCCTGGCCCACTGCTGCAGCGCACTGCTAGAAGCCTGTCAGCAATGCTCAGATCCCGCCATCGACGAGAGCTGGACGACATGGAGATTAAAGGGTACATATCAGAGCCCACCCTTATTCAAAGCAATTTACATTCAACTCTTCTACAGCTAAGAAATAAGGTGTTATAGGCCTTTCCTCAGGGGCGCAGGGTGTAGGCAATCAATCTTTCAGATAGCAGTCCTTACCTACTTACACCTTAACCACTAAGCTACCACATGAATAAGTCACACCAGTATTGTATAAGAGAAACATGTAATATGTATGTTAACACCACCGTGTGTATGTGCATTGCAGTTCCATTGTATATTTGGAAATTGATAACCGACAATGCTACCAGCAGTCAGAAGAGTGCTTTCAGAGTGCAACAGACGTGGCTGCATTCCTGGGGGCGCTAGCCTCCAGCGGCAATCTCAATGTTCCCTACATCATAGAGGCTGTTACAAGTAAGTGCTAAAACTCTGATACATGAAATAACTAATTCAGAAACAGCATTTGTGCACGCCTGTCTCTTATGTTATACATGTAATTGTAGGTGAGATGGAGCCCACTGGCCGTGGAGAGATGTACCCTATGTTTTTGGCTCTATTGGTGCTGGCTGTGTTAGTCCTAGCTGCCGTCGGGGTTTTGATGTCACGCAAGCGAAAGCGAGAGCATGGCCAGCTCTGGTTCCCTGAGGGCTTTAAAGTGACCGAAACCAAGAAAAAACGCAGAGAACCTGTGGGAGAGGACTCGGTTGGACTTAAGTATGTGTGTGTGTGTGTGTGAGTTTGTGTGTAGAATTGAGTAATAGCTATCCAACTGAAACAGCAGTAGTTATTGGCAGATGTATGCATTTCAGATTTATTATTCATTAATGTATAATTTTTTTGTTTTAATTAAGGCCTTTGAAAAACTCTGATAGCACTCTGATGGATGAGCAGCTGAGTGAATGGGCAGAGGAAGACCACTGTAAACGCTTCAGGGTAAGCAAAGCATTTTACAGGCTTGTTCATTAAGGATGTTTGTGTTTATTATTTGTGTAGCAGGACAAATAAAACAAAGCAAACTGGCACATCATATAAAACAAAACTGAGATGGCATAAAGCACCATGATATGTACACTAAAGCAGAGTGAAGTGCCCCCTTAAAAGTTCTTTAAAATGATCTAATTGTTGTGGTAGCACAGTGGTTGGACTATGTATGGAGATGTTCATTTTGCGGGAAGGAAAACATTCAAGTTTCTCTGTAGAACCCAATAATATGGACGGACTGTTTAAAGTGAATAATTATCATGTTGCAAAAGGATTTAATTTAATGCACAAATCAGTCATACTGCATCAAGTTGGGACAAGTTTGCTATTAGCGTTCACTTGAACGCAACTCATCTGTTTGCTCTGCCGCTTTAACACACCACTTTATAAGCCATTCTGTAATCTGTTCTGGGAAGGATTTTGTGCTGTGCATCCTCAGTAGTGACAGTTCCATATTAAAATGGGAGTGTCACCCCTGAGGATGCTGCTGTTCCCCTGTGTAGGCTTTCCATGGAATTTAAAACAGAAGCATAGCATCAAATGTAAACTTTAAGCATGCGAGTAAAATTTGATCGCCTATTTGGTCTTTTTCTTTTAACTGAACTAATTGTTCTATGGGTGGCACGGTGGTGTAGTAGTTAGCAGTTTGCCTCACAGCAAGAAGGTCCCGGGTTCGATTCGGGTCTTTCTGTTTGGAGTTTGCATGTTTTCCCTGCCCATGCATGGGTTCACAGTCCAAAATAAAACTTTATGTTGATTATTGATTCTAAATAGCCTTTAGAATGTGTGGCCCTTTCATTGACTTGCAACCTGGTTTATATAATAAGCAGGTATCGAAGATGAATAAATGAATAATTGTTCTATAACCATTTTTTGTAGATGCAGTTTGATGATCATACCACACCGGATATCGGTATCCAACCTGATCCGCGTCAATGGACTCAGCACCATCTCGATGCGGCAGACTTGCGCTTGACCTCTATAGCTCCTACGCCACCACGGGCAGACACGGATACTGACTGCGTAGATGTAAATGTACTCGGCCCTGGTAAGCGGTCTATTATTAGCACTTGCAATTATTACATGTTTAGAATACTTAAATGTTTAAAATACTTCTCGCCCTCTGTGCGCTGGGATAGGCTCCAGCAGACCGCTGTGACCCAAGCTCGGGAATAAGCGGGTATATAAAATAATTGAAGGAATGAATGAATAAATATTCAGATTAGCTTGAATCAAAGTTGCGTATAATTAAAAAGTTCACATTTTGAACCCGGTAAATTTCTGTTTTTCAGATGGCATGACCCCTTTGATGATCGCCTCGTGCAGTGGTGAGACTGGTGAGGAGGAGGAAGGAGAGGAAGGTGTCATTGCTAACTTCCTTTGGCATGGTGCCGATCCACACCAGCGTACTGAGCGGGCGGGTGAGACAGCACTGCACCTGGCTGCTCGGTATGCCCGATCTGATGCAGCCAAGCGCCTTCTAGAGTCAGGAGCGGACGCCAACGCGCAAGACCACGCAGGACGCACACCGCTACATGCCGCTGTAGCTTCCGACGCACAGGGAGTCTTCCAGGTACACACTTTTTAATGTAAACATACAGCCAGATTTAGAAGATATGCAAGTACGAAATTAGAAAGATTAGCAATATGTGATTTGCAGTGTTTTGGATAGTTTAAAGTAATCAGAATTTTTTCTGCAGATCCTAATCCGGAATCGGGCAACAGATCTAGATGCCCGCATGAACGATGGCACAACACCACTAATTCTGGCAACACGGTTAGCAGTGGAGGGTATGGTTGAAGAGCTGATCAACTGCCATTCTGATGCCAATGCAATCGATGACTCTGGTATGTATTTAATGTGAATACACACACTTGCAGGATTATCTTATATAAATTGCTAGCAGAACCACCGAGTATTTCTTCAGTTTAGATTCTTTATTAATAATTATGTTTAACTCCTGTTTCTTTCTCCTGACATTTTACTTTATAGGAAAATCTGCTCTTCATTGGGCCGCTGCTGTTAACAATGTTGAGGCTGCTGTAGTGCTGCTAAAGAATGGAGCCAACAAGGATTTACAGAACAACAAGGTGTGTATATGTGTGCTTGGGTTTAAAGAATTATAAAAATCTGGTTTTCAGTAATAAAATGAAGTAAGGCAAAATTTCGTTTCCAAATTGTAGCCAAAATATTGGCAGGATTACCTTAGACTATTAGCTTATTCCTTATTATACACACAGACATCTAGTGCTTTTAATATTTTTTACCATCTACTATGCATTGTGCAGATTTGTACATTTGGAAATGTTTAAATGTTGATATCTCACCTGTGCAGGAGGAAACCCCCCTCTTTCTGGCAGCACGTGAGGGCAGTTACGAGACAGCAAAGCTTCTCCTCGACCACTTGGCTAATCGTGACATAACCGATCACTTGGATCAGTTGCCCCGTGACATCGCTAATGAGCGTATGCACCACGATATTGTGCGTCTATTAGAAGAATATAACCTGGTTCAGACTCCACCCACTCATACTCATTCACCCCCGATCTGCTCGCCTGAGGCGTTCCTGGGCATCAGAACCAGCCCAGGTGGCACCAATAACACCACTATCGCAAAGAAATCCCGCAAACCAGGCGGAAAAGAGGGAGGCAAGGAGATAAAGACAAAAAAGAAGAAGAACGGGGACACAAACATCCTGTCGCCAATGGAATCTGATGTCTCCTCACCTCCACTGATGACATCACCCTTTCAACAGTCCCCACCTATCACCCATCACTTGCAAGGGTTGGTTGAGTCTCAGTTGGGTGTGGCTCACCTAGGGATGGGAAAACCATTTGACGCAGCTCCTTCACGCTTATCTCATCTGGGAGTGGCTAATAACGGAGGCCCAACAGGGCCATGTGATTGGCTCACAAGAGCACAACAGCAGCAACAAGGATTCTCGGCTATAATGCCAACAGTGCACCACTCCGCTAACTTGCCTCAAGTGATGGGATATCCCACAATGCAAAGCAGCCACCTGGGCACACCGGCTCACCTGCTGACCAACCACATGCATCCAAGCCATCTACAGCACCAAAACTCAAACTCGATCGCCAATCACGGTCTCACTCACCATTTTCTAGGTGACCTGAGCGGGGCAGACCTTCAGTCCAACTCTATCCAAACCGTGCTGCCACAGGACACGCAGCGTCTGCCTCCGCCCATGTCCACTGCCCAGTTTCTGACACCTCCTTCTCAGCACAGTTACTCTGCTCCCATGGATAACACGCCAAATCACCAGCCACAGGTCCCTGATCATCCTTTTCTTACCCCTTCTCCCGGGTCTCCTGACCAGTGGTCCAGCTGCTCACCACATTCCAACTTATCTGACTGGTCAGAGGGAATCTCAAGTCCACCCACCAGCCTCCATATGAACCATATCCCGGAAGCATTCAAGTAACGATGACTATGAAAGAGGACTACGATCATCGGCTTGACTGACGGAACGTTTTCCACTACTTTTCTATTGATTCCCTTAAACTGCTTGTTCGTTTGTTTTTTTATTTATTTATGTGCTTTTGCAATACATTTATAAAATATTTTTTATTTATGCATTTTATTTTTTATTTTATCAAAAGGCTGCTTAGAAAAAAATGAACTACTGTCTACTGGGCAAATATTGCATATTGTGTTTGTTAAATTCTTCAAATGTTTAAGAGATTTTTTTTTAAATCCAGTATTACAATGGAAAGCTTTTAACCGTATGTTCAACATCTGTTAACATCTTTAAGTAAGAGTCTTAAACTGAGAGACACTCAAATAGAAATCTATATAATGTGTATCAAGAGATTCTGGTTATATGATGCATTTTATCTTACACACATACACTAAAAGACTGGATCATGGTATTTTGTAATTACTTTGTTCCTGCTGTTTTGACATTTCCAAGCATGTAAGTTAAAGTTCTGCCAATGTAGAAAAAGTGGCTTATTTATTTTGTTTTAGTATGGCTGTCAAAAAGCTGTTCTGTATGTAAAAGTGTAAAGGTTGAAAGGTTGTGGTTTTGTCGGTTCACACTGGAGCCAGGTCAGGCTTGTTGTCGGATGTTAGATACACTAGATTATGTCCTAGATGTGTAGAGTGTGTGTATGAGTCTGTTCAAGACAAAGAATGTACACAGTCGTATGTGTTGCACTGTGATGACATCCATCATTCATGGTGTTAAGCCACAGGTGGGTGTGACGCGTTACGTTTTATAAACACTGTTCAAATGTTTTACTACTGACAGAATAACAATATATAAATTTGTAGTTTGTAAGAAGAAATGATTTTGTTCAATAAACTGTAAAATATTTTTTTTCTAAAACAATAAACTTTTGCCATTTACAATGCTGGATTTCAAATTTTATTTCTTACATACACTATTATACACCATACAGCGTGAAATGTTTTAGGGTTTTTTTGCTCTGGCAAGAAGGTTTGCTGTTTCTGTAAGCATAGTGTACAAAACATGGAGGTGCTACCAGGAGACATGCCAGTACATCAGTATACGTGAAAGGGCACCAACCCAGCAACAGGACCACTATCTCTGATTTGGTGCAAGGAGGAACAGGAGGAGCACTACCAGAGCCCTGCAAAATGACCTCCAGCAGGCCAAAATGTGTCTGCTCAAACGGTCAGAAATAGACTCCAAGAGGGTGGTATAAGGGCCTGGCGTCCACAGGTTGCGGTTGTGCTTACAGCTTTTGCCAGAGAACACCAAGATTGGCAAATTCACCACTGTGCTCTTTACAGATGAAAGCAGGTTCACTGAGCACATGTGGCAGACTTGGCAGATTCTGTAGATGCCATTCTGCTGCCTGCAACATCCTCTAGCATGACCGGTTTGGCAGTAGGCCAGTAATGGTATGGGGTGGCATTTCTTTGGAGTTCCTCCTAATACAATGCTAGACCTCATGTGGCTGGAGTGTGTCAGCAGTTCAAGACGAAGGCATTGATGCTATGGACTGGCTCATGCTCTGTCTACGTTTTGGTTGAATGATAACTGAACATCCTCAGCTGTCTGTTGCAGCAGTTACATTACTACTCTTTTTAAAACTGCATCACTTCCAGGTGTAGGATATGACCTCAGGCTCAGGGATACCACTAATTCACAGTAGCTGATTAGTAAAACTCAACTAAGTTCCAGATCACATTATATTATATATTTTGTTTTATGTTTTAAAATGATTTAAAAAAGAAAACAACAAACTGTATCTACTATGGAAGGATGGATATATATTGGGGAAGGTGTGCCACAGGTTTGGTGGGGGCTTCAGTTCTAAAAGGTTTATAACCACCGGTCTCAAGTTTTACTGTTATGTTTAATTATAACACTGTGTTAAAGAACATCAAGGGCAGGCAAGGATGGCAGGTAGGGAGTTAGATGGGGTATTTTAGGAGGTGTAGAAAATAAAATTTGCTGTCTTAAATCTAATAGAATTTAATCTAAAATTGTATTATATTTTGAAGTTGTTATACTGACATATCTGGACCCAAAGAACCGTGTAGTGATCAATAATAGTAAACAATAAATATGAAAACCTAAGAAACCTTTATGCATTTTACATTGTGTAGTTATTTACCACTAGAGGGAGACAAACACAACCATAAATTTAATGCTGAGTCGCTTTCGATATCTATAGTAGATCCCTTGTTTTTACTCAACATTGCATGCGCATATAGAAATGTTTCTTTTTCTTAATTTCTCCTAAAGTCTCACATCAGTGCAATCAAGAAACAGAAATAACAGAAACAGTATACAAATTAGAGCAAACAACAGTTTCTCGAAAATGGACTCATTATATAGAATCTACTATAGAATATAAAATCTACTGGCATTCTTAGTCATCCATATTAGTAGGCAACCAGGTCACCCTAGTGAACCGATCACTCGAAGTGAAAAACAACCCTCTAGTGTTTTATGTAAGTTTATGTGTTGTTTTCTTTTGATTTCTGTCAAAGTATATGACCAAAAACCCCACACATTCCCATCCCATCCCCATCCAGATCCGCATATGCCAATCTGTACATGTGATTGACATGAGCAAGAGCAAAATTTTTTCCAACACTGGTGGTTTGGCATTGGCCCACCATAAAATATGTGCAGACTAAGTATAGCGGATACTTTACGTAGCAAAGTATATAAAATTTCACTAAATCATTGGATGGTGTTGTCACTTGCAGAAGGTTTCTTATATTTCTTACATCAGGTTTGTACACATCTCAGGATGGATTTTGTTTCACTCCTTTTCAAAGATTCTCTATTAGTTAAAAAGTTGGACAACTCGAACCGTCAGACTCCCCCTACAATTTTTTATATGAGTAATAACTGGAGACTGACTAGTCCACACCAGGACTTTTTTTGAGCCACTTCTCTGTTGTACAGATATTTTGTGTGATTATGTGTGTGTAATATAATATATAAAAGAGGACTAAAAGTGGAAACTGCTTCACTCCCTTCTCAGTATTTTATAATGTTTCAATAATGACAATCTACACTCTGGCCAGTCCATAGCAGGACCACGCATGGACAAACAACCACACTCACTCTCATAGGCAATTTAGAATCGATAATGTCTATGTTTTTAGACTGTGGAAGAAAACCAGAGAAGCCAAAGTAAACCCTTGCAATAGCGGAGAACCATGCAAACTCTGCACAGAAAGATCCCTTGCTCGGAAACGAAACCCGGGATATTTTTGCTTTGAGGTGACCTTGGTTTAAGCCCCACCGCCGCCATGTCCACCACTGTTGGGTCCTTGAGTGAGACCCTTAACCTTGAGCTGACCCTGCGCTCTGACAAGAACCTTCCAGGTGGGATATGCGACGGAGTATAATTATGTATGTGACAAGTATTGATTAATTTAAGTTTTTTTTTATAAAGCTCATATTCGACTAATTAATGTCATGGGGTATTTGCACGTTATACTTTCTCAGTCTTCTTCTTCTCCTTTCGGCTGCTCCCATTTAGGGGTCGCCACAGCGAATCACTTGTCACGTTATACTTTCTCAGTGATATATAAAAACACACTTGGCTTTTAATAAAAACAAAGAAATTAATAAAAAGGAATAAGCAAGTGATCTATAATAAGAGAAAAACATAGCTTTAATATATACCATATAAATTGTGTTTTGGTGATAAAGAGGGCGCTGCACGGTGGCACAGTAGTTTCTTACAGCAAGAAGGTCATGGGTTGGATTTCTGAATCTATCTGTGTTAAGTTTGCGTGTTCCTCCCACAGTCCAAAAAACATGTGCCTTAGGCTGAATGGGTACTCTAAATTGCACATAGGCATGAGTGTGTGTGTGTGTGGCCCTGCGATGGACTGGCGACCTGTCCAGGGGTGTACCCCTTCCTCTCGCCCTATGTTTTTTAAGATTGCAGCCGACCCCCGTGACCCTGAGCTCGGGAATAAGCGGGTATAGAAGATGAATGAATGAATGAATGATAAACAGGTACACGTCTGCTGACCTTATTGGCTATCCATAGTTACGAATTAATGAGTATAAGAAGTCGGCGTACAATTAGTGTCTGACCCTATTGGCTATCCATACTAAAGAAACCTGCTCAATCCAACGGCGAGGCTCTTTCTCTATCCACAGCGCTGCTCAATTCACCCATAGCGATCATGGAGGACGAGCTGGGGGCCATAGG
The DNA here is from genome assembly GCA_026260075.1 of Sisor rabdophorus. Classification (NCBI taxonomy): domain Eukaryota; kingdom Metazoa; phylum Chordata; class Actinopteri; order Siluriformes; family Sisoridae; genus Sisor; species Sisor rabdophorus. Next base: position 399,836 of record JAOTQW010000016.1, read on the forward strand.
CAGCTTCACTGACGTTTTAGATTTTTAATAATAACAAAAAATAAGATGTAGTTTGATTGATTTTTGTGTGCGATTGTGATGTAGCGGAAACCGCAGTGCTGCTTTAGGAGTCTGTTGCTAGGCGGAGAAAAAAAAGAGCTTATTTTACAGTTATTCCCTTAATCAGGGTGGAGTGTTAAACACTCACACCAATGTTTTATACTGAAGACTGAATTGTGGATTTTTTTTCACATCTGAAGGTAATATAGCCTTTACCGGATTTTATTTCCTTGGTTTCCTCCTCCCCCTCCAGGCTGTCAGGTGTGCCGTTATTATTACTGCTGTTACTCCAGCAACCCTCTCATTTCAGCATTTTTATTTATTGGTTTATTACAATTAATGTAGTTTTTAGGCTGCTAAATAACTCATTGTTTAACCGAATCTTTTGTCGGTCTACATTAACTCTCATATAGTCTTCGTTTAGCCATGTTAGCTAGCAAGATGCCAATTAAATGTACACGTCGTATACATTACGGTAAAAATTTGTTCACGCAGGTATAATATTATGTTATATATTTCGTTAGTTGTACATCGTATAACAAAAATATTTTGTGCATATATATTGCTGTATAGAATAATAATTTATTACCGGTTATTACCTATAAAAAAACTAGCGGTGTATTTACATTGTGCGTTATTAGCGTAACTGATATAGGTAACACATTTTTATCCCACCAATATTTATAACAATATAATTGTCTGTTTATATTTATTAATAAAACTGTGCCTAATTTAAAAAAACGACCTCTGCGACATTACTAGCTTATATACGGGTTTTGAATGTATCATATTTTCATTTATTATATTGTTTCTGGTTTACTAGCAAACCGACCGGCGTCAGTAGACCGTATGACGCGAACTGTAGGCCACGAACTGTAATTGCAGGTTCGAGACCTTAAACATGTTAAAGCTGATTCAAATCACCCAGAAAGGAGCAAGGACCAGACAAGGGAAAAAAGACAAGAAAAAAATAAAATAAAAAAGGGAAGGAAATGTGAAATGAAATGTGTAGGAAAGAGAAAGTAAAAGCAG
>JAOTQW010000016.1:490022-501446 GCA_026260075.1 Sisor rabdophorus
TGTAGACTATGTGCAAAGGGATAAATCTAGTAGGATGTGTGAGTAAGATGTGTGTGTGTGTGTGCACGATGGCCCCGCCCTCCATTAAAAGCGCCGCTGTGTCTTTCCTCCCTAGCAGCGCGTTTAATTATTCTCCTCACCCTGAACACATTTTAGCCTTCAAACTTCTTCCGGTAGTAAAACACATTTAAGGAAAGTGTGTGTGTGACTCACCTCACACACTGTTTTTCACACACTCGAGCCTGTTATTCGCTGCACCGAAGCGCGGGGGGGGTTGTGAAGTTGGTAACCAGCACTCGATGTCCCGGCCCCGGACTCCTCCTCACCCCGAGTACCGAGGTTGCGCTGTAAATGGCCCGCTCGAAACTCAAAATTACATGTCCAAACAAGTCCTAAAGTGCCCCAGTTTTTGCCCCTTCCTCCTCTTCTTTTCCACCTGAATCCGTTATTGTGCTCTTTGCAACGCCGTGAGTCCGTAGCCCGCGTTTTACTCGCTGTATCCAGGCGCAGTCGTGCCGCCTCTCCTAGTCCGCCATGTTGCGCCGTACGGATCGGAATGGGAAAGCAGCAGATTTTCCCAGTGGTAGGCCCCGCCTCCTTTCCAGCACAGGTCACGCCCACAAGCGCACATTCTTTTTTGGGGCTCGTCTTTGCGCTTACATTTAACTACGCCCCCAGACAACTCACAGGTATTTTGCGCCCCCGTGTGGCAACGAGGCGTCTTGCATTTAATATACGCACACGCGTACTATTGGATTCATTCATTCGTTCATTGTCTGATTATTTCTTAACTCGGGGTCATGGGGATTTGCTGTAGCCTATCCCAGCGCATATCGGGTGAAATACAGGGGTACACCCTGGACAGATTGCCAGTTATCCGTAGGGCCACACATAGACAAAAAACTGCACACACCGTGCTAACCACTATGCCACACGATCTGTATTTAAGACATCTGTATTTAAGACATCTATTGGGTAACACCTTGGTCATTGTGTGCCATATTTGTGTAAGCCCTTATTCATCAGACATATTGTACATTAGATTTTAGAATTTTCTTTAATGTACAGTATGTATGACGAATAAGGGCTTACACGAATATGGCCCACAATGAACAAGGTGTTACCTACGATGTACCAGTGACCATTTTCCTGCCCATTTCCTTGATTTTGCCCTATCATGCTTATGAGTATGAAACCACACTAAAGATGGATTAGGATTAGCGTGTTGTTAAAATGTTGTACTCACAGTCCCAATAATATGAAATCTCAAAACAGAGTTCATTCATTCATTCGTCCTTCTATACCATCTCATTCCCTAATTCAGGCTCACGAGGGTCCATTGGATAGTCTTTGCTAGTGGTCATTGAGTGACAGGCAGGGGTCATCCTAGATCACAGGGCCACATACCGACAAGCAACCGCACATACACACCCCTAAGGGCAATTTAGAATTACCGGTCAACCTAATATACACGTTTTTGGACTGTGGGAGGAAACAGAAAACATGTAAACTCTATACAGAAAGACTTTGCGGGAAGGCAGCAGTAGTAAATTCTAAGCCACTGTGTGCTATGTACCTCAAATTGTACAAATAAAACACAAACAATAATGCAACAACTGAGACGCAATAAGATTAAAATGAAATTTATTTATGTCCGCTGACCAATAAATAGCAATTAGCAAGCAAATAAATATCATAAATAGTGTAACGTTTTTCCTGTCTTCACAGTAAATCAAAACCTGAACTGATCAAATGTATATAAGACTTGTTGCTTTTGTATGATTTGTAAAATGAATTGAATTGTCCACCAAGCGCCCCATCAGGAAATGTGCTGAGGAGACAAACACGAGCTGATATCATACTGGTGTTGGAGGTACACTATTTGAGGCTTGTAAAATTTTGTGATGTTTTAGATGCAATAGATTTAAGCTGTTCTGAATTGGCAAATCTGTAATTGGAATCTCAATGTTCAAAACATTTACTGCTGACAATGATCATTTCAACACAGATACTATATTCTAGATGTATAATTATAGAATAATCCAGAAATAATAATATGTGCAAATGTGCACATCACAATTATGTTAGTGGGAAAGGTGTAGCTGCACCAGAATGTATGGCGCCACCTCAGTCACCATGCTGACGCTTGCTTACGCAGAAAGGTTGGAAATGACTGCTCGTGTAAACTCGTCACTCGAAGCGTAGCCTCCCAGATCTCCTGTGCGCACCTGTGGCAAAGAAAGAAACCGGTAACATAACACACACAAAAATTTCAAAAAAGGCAAATCAGAACGATTCGTTTACCATTATTTTGGGTTGGGAAATTAGTTAAAATATTACGTTTTATGTGTAAAACTACTACTACATTAAAAAATGTTAATCACATTATCTTTTATTATACTACAATTATGACAAACATTTATGTTAGAAATATGCATTTATTTGTTCTTAATATGTTTATAAATATATTTAAGATTTGTTTTAAATACTAAGTAATAAGTCTGTGTGGCACAGTGTAACAGTGCCACACTGGTTAAACTGTGCTATTGCAGAGACTAATCGACAGCAAAAATGTCAAATTTTCAAATTGATCGTCATAAATATTGACTAATAGTTTTAGCTCTAGCAAATATTTTAGTTTTCAACACCCCATGCTTTCAGAATGTCTTGGGTCTTCTCCAGGAAAACATGGCAATATGTGAACTAAGGCTTCTTGGTGTGTATGAGTGAGCCAACGTGTGGTGTTATAGTTCCCTGAAATGGGAATGGGAACTCCCAGATTCTCTACCACCATAACAAGCTGGATAAATAAATCTCAATTTTCAACAATAAACTTCATCCATCCACTCAGAATAACAATATAAGAAAGCATTTAAATATAATTTTTAAGATCCAAATCACAAGTATGAATGCAAATCCACCACCTTCGGTATTGCAATAGATAATACATGTATAAGATCTGCATTCGTTTGTTCTGCTTTGGTTTCATTGGATATAAAGCATTTATTTAAAGGTCATTCTCTGGTCACTCAGCAATCTCTTCAACATCAGCCAAAATTATCTTGAAATTGTGCTCATTTGTTCGGGTTTTTTTTATATTAAACACATTATAGGCGATTAAGTCACCAACCCTAAAATAGTCTCAAGCGTTTGTGCTGCTTTCACCTCTTTATTTAATATGTATGTAAGTCATTCTAAAGTCACTCAGCCCTCTACATGGTTCAAAATCGTTTATGCCTCATTTTGTGATGCTTAGTGCAGATTAAATTTTTTATTTGTGCTGCTTTGTTTTTTAAATATTAGACATTATATCATAAGTGATGCAATCACCAACCCAGCCTGTTTTTCTCATGATTCATTTATGCTGGGATTTTTTTAACACCACCACTAAGTAAAATCACTAAGTAAAATTATTATTTTGTTTTATTTTTTGTGTAATTAAATAACTAATGTAATAATACTGTAACCCAACAGTTAAAACAGTGTACCTACATTGGCCCAAAATTAGAATTTGTAACTTAAACTTTACAACTCTACTAACTCCATTTCCATAAAAGCGTTTTGAACAAGAGTGTTATATCATGGGATTGAAATGTGTCAGATACATAAAGCTCTAACTTGACAAGTGTTTTAAAAAGTAAAAATTGGGTGCTTGAGCTGTTTCCTATTAAACATCACTAAAATCTAACAATTTGGTGGAAAAATCAAGTGAAGAATATCAAAATGTTTTATTTTTTGTCTTAATAAAAGCAAAGCAAAAACATTTGACAACACAAAAGAAAGCACAAACGATTGAGACTATTTTGGATGAGTTTCGAGCATGTACAAGAGGCTGGTAATGTCATCATCCAAAAATGATGTTCAAAAAACCAAAGCAGCACAAAAGAAATTTTAATCAGCACAAACCAACACGATTGAGAATATTTAGGGCAAATGAAGACTGTGTAGGGCAGCAGCCCCCAACTTTCGGGTTGCAGACTAGCACAAATCCGTGGGTCAATTGGTACCAGGCTAAACAAAAAGAAAAAACTTACATTATTTCAGTTTTACGAGTCTGAATAATGTATTATTTCAAAAAAGTCGGATTCTCTCCATTACGTCTATCTATAACTCACTCTTGACACGCCAAAAGTACTTAGAAATTACCGTTGCAGAGAAACAAGCTCAAGCCTCCCAATGATTAACATTATAGAGAGTTGTTTTTTTTATGCACTTTACTTTTATTTTCAGTGGGTCTTATTTGCAAGGCATGTGTAAATGTGGGCGGCGCGGTGGCATAGTGGTTAGCACGATCACAACAAGAAGCTCTTGAGTTCGAATTCCGGGCATGGAGCCTTTCTGTGTAGAGTTTGCTTGCGTGGGTTTTCCTCCGGGTACTCCGGTTTCCTCCCACAGTCCAAAAACGTGTGCATTAGGTTAATTGGTAATTCTAAATTGCCCATAGGAGTGAGTGTGAGTGCATGTGATTGTGTGGCCCTGCGATGGACTGGGGACCTTTCCAGGTTGTACCCCCTGCCATAGGCTCCAGCAGACCCCCGTGACCCCAAGTTCGGAAATAAGCGGGTATGGAAAATGAATGAATTTGTAAATGTTACTGTAGAAAGCAGAGTGTTAAGGGCCAAGGAGGATGTTACTCATGTGTATACAGTAGATTCACATTTATTTACATCTTTTGTAAATATCTCAGTTTTTATGCTGGTTGCATCATTTTATTTTGTTTATCTACTACACCTTAAAGGCCGGTCCGTGAAAATATTCTCTGACATTAAACCAGTCTGTGGCCCAATAAAGGTTGGGGACTACTGGTGTAGGAGACTGAATGACCGAAAATTAAGTTTTTAATATTATTTATATGAAAAAAAAACAGCAGCAAAAACACATTTTTACAGCACAAACAAAGCCTAAATGATTTAGACTACTTCAGCTGAATTTGGTGCGAGTGCAGGGGCTGAGTGACCGGAGAATGACCCGTGAATAAATGTTATATCTAACAAACCCGAAGCCGATTCTCTAACAACGGCCATGTACCAACATCATTTTTACACAGGTATTTATTTAGAAATAAGTGGTAAATTGTGGATTTTCCAGTTCACATTTGTGCAAAAAATAGTGAAAAGCTTTTTCTCAATACTGATGTAATTAATTAAATACATATTTGTTGTGTTGTGCGATTGGTTGATCAGAACAAGGAAATACATTATTTCTAAAATAGCTAATGAACTCTCTTGAATTTTCTTCAGTGACCAGCAGTATGTTCATACACACAAACACAAGCTCACATTGACTTTATCAATGTCAAACAACAGCAGATAGTAAGCAATTGAGAAGTAAAAAAAACAAGTATCTCATACATTACTGAGAATAAATGCACTTTAGAAACACTTTGCAGTCAGAACAACACAGTAAGATGACTTATGTAAAATGAAATGACATCAATAAAATAAAAAGTGTGAATAATTTTGGTAGGTAATATTTGTTATTATAACACAAAGGGGAGGGAGAAAAAAAAAAAAAGAATAGAATGGACCAGGAAAACCTCTGCCAACAACAGGCAATATAGTCTACTCTTATTCCTGGACCACAGCAGGACAACCGATGAAAATTTTTTAAGACGGTAAGATTAAAAAAAAGGGAAAGTCGTCTAAGGTCCTTAACATGCAGGTCGGTGACGAAGGTTGGCCACAACAGCGCGAACAAAATCACCCGTAGTGCTGTACCCGCCGAGGTCTAGCGTCCGCACCTGAGACACATTGACAAAAGCAAGAGGAGAGATCTGAATCTCTAATACATTTTAAACAATGGTGCGCTTTTTTGTGTGCAGAAGCAGAACTGATTCAGATTGTACAGGTGCAGAATCATAAGCATGCAGAAAAAGGAAAGGAAACATTGATGTGATTATTAATAGTTAGTAAGGTCCAGGGTCGGTTAGGTCACACATGATTCAGGTAAATTGGCTCATCTTCCTAAAAGGACGTTACTCAATTATCAGTTTCCCTGCACTTATGACGCATTGCAGGACAAATTTACGGCAGTATTGTTTACATTTGTCAAACAGCAACTTGTCTTTTAGGTTTAATTCCACTCAACAATTAGTGACTGCTCCAAGGTTTCAACAAGAAACAGACTGAAGACCTGTTGTTTTCCCCAACATAGAGTGGGAGAAATCAAGGTCATGAAAAATATCTAGTTACAATTAGGGCTAAACATAACATATATCGGAATTGCTATCAACTTTGTCAACAACTTTAATAATAAACTGTGCTGCTTTTTGTAAATGAAATCCTTCTGTCGTACAGCATTCTAAAAGAAAAAAAACTAAATAAGTCACATATTTTTGGAAAGCTGAGATTCTTGTGATTAAATGAAGCATGGTTACTATGGTCACCTCGCAGCAAAAAGATCCCAAAAACACATACATTAGGTTGATTACTGCCCTTAGGAGTTAGTGTGTGTGGTTGTTCATCTATGTGATGCACTACAACAGACTGGCTACCTGCCCAGGGTGTACTCCTGCCTTTCAATTTATATGCAGTGGGATAGGCTCCAGAGTTAGTGAATAAGTGGGTATAGAAGATGAATGAATAGATAAATAAATAGACACCAGGTACAGTGTATCAGACCACCAACAGCCAAACAGACATTTACAAAAAGCATATGGTTACTCTGTAACCGATATAAACAATAAACTTCAGTGAACTATGCCATCTAAACACATTTACTTGTCAACAAACATCCACAAATGTATCAAAAGCTGTGCACAAGGCACAAGGAAAACGCAATACAATAGGGAATTTAACCCACAAACTTCTGATCATTTGTCCAACACATTAACCACTAAGCCCCAGGCAACTCATTTATCCTTTTACATACCTATTTAAAGTCAAAAATTTCAGTGCAGACAATCAAACAGATCAAATGCAGCAGCATGAAGCCTGTGTGTTAGTTCATCAAAATGAAATTGGGTTAATAAGGTCGTAAGAGTTAATCGTCTTTCTCACGCAGTCACACGCTGAACTTTCACACCCAAAAACCCACTTTTGCACAACATACCACCACATACATGTAGTGTGTTTTTACACTTTTACATGGATTTCTCTGTTCCAAAACCGGGGTTGAATAGCTACAATGTTTTCATCTTGGTTTGGTTCTTGTATACAAGGCAATATTTTTAAATGAACTTTGTTATTACAAGTCACATGCAAAGAAAGATATGCCTTAAGATCTGTTTATGGTCAGGGATTTTGTTTAAAATTGTCATCCATCAGAATGGACAGACAGCAGCTTAGCAGGATTATTGGGGTTTTTTGTCATTGAATCAATTCATTATTTAAAGCAAGAATCAAAAATTTGCTGAAGACCAATTAAAAGGCATTTATAAGCATACAGTCTGGTTCATTGATCTATTGGGTCGGATTTCTTTCACACTTATAAGAAACCAATTCAGAGTTAAATTGCAATTAGACCTTGTTCAGACGGTCTAGGAGCAATTCTTTTTGTGTGGATCCAAGCATGATTGCCGTGTTCACATATGCCTTAAAAAAGCAAACCAAGAGAGAAAACGCACCAGTATCCAATACAAACACTTGGGTATAAAAACACCTTTAGACATTTTATTTTTGTTAACTTGTTTTAGGCCCCAAATCATCGGTCTATTTCCAAGAACTGTTTTAAACATAATAAATTTTAAACTAAAAAATATTTTTTTCCCGAAAGAAAGATTTTAACACAGAGTTCAGGACTGTATTAACAGAGTCTGCCATTCCTGGTTGAGAACCAAAACAAGCAACACTCTGTAAGGAAAGGATGTGCAAATCCTGTCTTTAAGATGGAAGTGTGCACAGGATAGATTTACCCCCATTTACTCCATGCCACATAGCAGGAATTCGTTGGATCATATGTATCTTTTGGAATTATGAGCCTGATAATGATTATACAATCATTATGATAACACTAAGAAAGTTAAAAATATTTTTACTACTTTAACCACAGATCTTGGTTCAGGACTTTTTTGGGCATGCGCACTCACACAGATACGACTGGTTTCCTACCTTTCCCTGTTTTATAACCTTTTTCACAGCTTCTGACACCATGTTGGAATGATATTCCAGACTGAAACAGAGTTTAGAAAATATGTTTATTTATTTGATAAGACAAGGACTTAACAATAAACATTAAACATTTATTTGTTAGCACAGTGCACACGCAAGCATTTTAATTGGATTTGTTCATTTCAAAGCTTGTCTTTCTGTGTTTTGTATCAGTTTTAGTCGATTCAGTTATAGGCAGAAATTTGCTTGCAACTGTAAATGTGTTAATCTATGGTTTAGGAACATATCAATATTCTATATTGAACTAAATACATGTTTATACAATTCTTTTCAATTTTGACACTGAGAAATATGGCCACCAAAGAACAAACACACAGGTTGCACCTGAAATTGCATACTATTTCAGCAGATACTACAATTAAGTAGGTACGCAATTCCCGGCTGTTGGGCAAGTATGGTCTTTTTAATATGGTAGCATCTAGTAAAAATGAAATTTAGATGTACTACATTCGTCATTTTGACAATGTGACATTTAACATCATAGGATTGCAAATTTTACATTATAATGTGACTTAAATGATGTTAAACAAGTGCAATTTAAAGTACAGTCTAAAGTCTACTTAAAACTTTGTTTTCTGCTCGTACGGATGACAAGTCATCTCTTTAACAGCCTCATGGGCTGGTAAAGTCTACATAGTGTAAACATAGCATAAAGAGAATATGGTCTGTGTTTATAATTGTGTTTTTTTACACATACCAAGTATTCAGGCACACTACTCTCCTAGCATACATTTTATTTTACTATGTTGTTAGGAATGATGCGAGTTTAGATACGGCTACTGTATACAATAAATTGGTGGTCAGTATTTTTTTCTATTACACATTAATATACTGAATTGAACATGTTAGCGAAATTATGCCAGTTCAATATTCTCGTTTTCATAACGGAGTAAATAAATTACTCAAGAGTCTCTTGTTGTCGGGTTGAGGATTCATTTTGTCAATTCGATAATCAGTCCCAGTTAGAATAGATGAGAATAACATCAGCACATAGGTTTATATACAGTGTTGGATGCATAACTTACTTGAGATGCCTCAGCATGTTAGCAGCACTGAGCAGCATAGCTGTAGGATTAGCAATGTTCCTTCCAACAGCCTGAGCAAAAGGGTGTCTTGCCCCCTAAAGGACAGATTCCATATAGAGAAACTGACAATTAAATCTTTTGCATCTTTAATTCTAATACAGATATCAATAAACATTGTTATATAAAATGTATCCAATCTGCAGTTTCTTTATCACAAGAATAAGAATAATCTAAGATTTTAGTAGCTTTTGAGAGACTATAATAAGAAACATGTAATGTAAAGTTACTTCTGGTGTCATTTGTCATAAAATGAGAAGTCAGTCAGTTAATACTACATTTTATGCTTGTAGATAAAACCTGGAAGTTTTATCAAAAAGCAGCCCAAATATTATTAATCAGCCTTTATTGCAGATGCATTTAATTCCAGTCTGAAATGATGAAAAGAAGCCCAATTGGAAACCTGGAACCTGGAAACACCTGCACTCAGAAAGCAGATGAATCCCTGATAAATCCAAATATCTGAGAGATTTACTATCAAGCCATACTATCTAATCTAGTTATCAGGTTTTATACATTTATCTGATAAAATTTTATCCAATAAAAATTATCCCTAAATATATATATATATATAACTAAACTAAAACTTTCTTCATGCAAGTTAAAATAAATTTTTCAGAACTACTTGATCTAAAACACTGACCGTCTCAAACACAGCATATTCCGCACTGTAGCTCTCTCCTGGTACGACACCAGCTCCGCCCACCAAACCCGCGGCCAGGTTATCAATGATGTTGCCATAGAGGTTTGGCATTACCAGGACATCGAACTGATAGGGGTTCTGGACTAGCTAAACAGCAAAGTTCAAAGGTTGTAAGTAAGTGGCAAAAAAACAAAACACAATACTGTTGGGCATTTAGAAATGATGACATAATTAGTCAAAGTTTGGTAAGAAGGAGTACCTGCATGCAGCAGTTGTCGATGATGATGTTCTCATACTTGATCTTAGGATACAGTTCAGCCACCTCGGCACAGCTCTGCAGGAAGAGACCGTCGCCCAGCTTCCTGTTTGAATGAGAGGAAAAAGTTCTTATGTAAAAAGACCCAAACCTAACCTATCAATAAGCCTAAGAAAACATGGCTGCTTCCTTGTACACACAAGGTTATAACTGTCAGATATTCACATCCGTGTGGACATTTGGTTTCCGCAAAGAAAATAAGATTTCCTCACACACAAACATGCAGACTAAACATTGCCATCTATTCTAGCCTGACACCCCCCCCCAAAAGAAAAACACATCTCAGGAAGCTAAAAGATCATTTATATTTTAGATTAAAATACATTTTTGTATTTTTATTTGGAAACAAGTGGTTATAGGTTAAACTGTCAAAATGTATGTAAGGCAGATTCGTGGCAAAGCAGGACTACTAAGCTTAGTTTGTCTTTAAATATAAAATGATTAGAGATACTAAAAATACATCATAAACGCTACCGTCTGCACATAAACCTAAACCTTCTGTTAGTAACCTTCTAAAAAGAATCATTTGTTTGTGAGTTAGGTTGGCGAGGTAGCGTCGTGGTTAACATGGTCGCCTCACAACAAGAAGGTTTGAGATTATTAGCAAAAAACACCTTTTAAAATCTTTGAGTTTATGATTAAAACTTCTACTGCTTATGTTGGTTAAAAAAAACACAATAAATGTTTAATAAAATCCACTTAATTAAATGAATGCCTAAAGAGCTCACATGATGTTGGCCTTGTGAACGGCAGTGACTTTGCTCCGGCCCTTTTTGGTTGCGTAATCAAAGGCAAACTTTGCAATACGGCGAGACTTTTCTCTCGTGATGATTTTTAAACACTCCACCACGCCACTTACGCTCTGCAGCAAAGAATACATTTACAGCATTTAGCGACATGACAAAACACTTTAAATATATATTCAGATGCAACAATTATAAAAATTGTAATAGAATCCTGAGGGGACTAAAAAACGACTTTAATGTTTTTTGATGTCAGAAAATTATATTCCATTAACAATTTGTTAGCGATTAGAGGCATAAAATGACCAGAATTTAGGTCCTTATGGGTACAAAATAAATCAAACTGGATGTTTTGGAAAAGTAAAAATGCAGAAAGGTTAAGGTAAGGTCAGGGATAAGGCATGGAAAATACAGTTTGTGGAGTATAAAAACCATTACAGATATGAAGAGTACCCACCAGGATGCCGTGAGAGAGTTAGAGAGAGAGAGAGAGAGAGGGAGAGGGAGAGAAAGACACTGACCTCATGCTCCA
>JAOTQW010000016.1:788000-799657 GCA_026260075.1 Sisor rabdophorus
GAGAACATGCAAACTCACAGAAAGACCCCCTGCTGGGGAATTGAACCAGGGACCTCCACACAAGGATAAATGTGTAATACAAAATAATGTTGTAAATATGTAAATATAGTATTAATATTTACGACAACGTTTTTATCAGTTTCAATCATTCACGACCGCGCGTCACACTTTCGGCTGTGTGTGTCATGTCCTTTTTCTCATTGGTCTACGGGTCGGATTTCGTCACGAAGTCGCAAAAAAGCGTATGATTCGCGAACGCGGTCGATCAGCATTTTCTTGTTGTACTGTAACATAACTGTGTATCCTGTCCGAGTTCATTCGAAAATAGATCTATATTTTATTTTAACATGGTTGGGGTGAAAGTAATCGGAAGCGATTCTGAATTCCAGCCTGAGCTGACCGGTGCCGGATCCAGATTGACCGTCGTGAAGTTTACCATGGCCGGGTGAGGAGCTGAAGTCGCGGGCCTTTTCGATTAGCATTAGAGCTGTTTGCTCTGCTACACAGTTTGTACATTGGCTAGAATTAACACCGGCGTATATTTATTCTTTTTGCTTTAGCTTATGTTTGAAAGGTCTTCAGCTAGCCATCTTAGCCATACTGTATTTTGGTATGACATAGCAAAACAGCAGTGTTTAGCTTAGCTAAATTAGCTTTATAGCTAGTTGGGCAAATGTAATATTTTGGTAAAGGCGGTTTATTTTACAATATATTTTATATTTAATAAGTAAGTAGAAATAAAGCAGTTTGAGTTGGTTAGTTACATTCGACTCGTTTTAATCCACATCATGGTCGAAAACTATAGCATGTGGACCCAATTAGGAGCTGTTATTATTGTTTAGTTTTCTCATTTATTTCTGTATGTATTTCTGTATGTATTTTTAATTGCAGGTGTCGCCCATGTGTCCGAATAGCTCCAGCCTTTTCTATGCTGAGCAACAAGTACCCACATGTTGTTTTCCTTGAAATCGATGTCCATGTTTGTCAGGTGAGAAATTTCATGATGGAAGTGCTTCAAAAGCTTTTGCATGTTTATTCCTTTTTATTCGTAAGACGTTTGAATCCAAATTAAATACTTAAAAGCTTATTTAAGTTATCTTGTGAACTAAATCTGATGCAGCTTTTTTACTGTGTTGCTACATATTAAGCTACAACAACCAAAAGATTTTTCATTAGATGTGTCTTATCAACAGACCGGTAAACTTCAGCTACAGTGTACAGGATTTCCTGGAGATCATTATTGTTGTTTTTTGCCTTCTATTCAGCGACATAAGCTTTTGATAAATGCACTTAAAGGTATACGAGATTCATAGTATCAAGCGTTTGAAGAGGTTTGCTTAAGACACCTTGTGATGCCCCTATATGTGAGACGACACAAAACCAATCGGATGGTTGCTTCACCTGTCATTCTTCCGTCTTCATAGGCATTAATCTAGATTGTAAAGCAGTGCTGTGGTTTATTTATTAAGCCACAAAATAACTATTGAGATCAGATCAGAGACTAATGTTGAGTTGAGATGAAATGGAGTGCCTTCAGTGTTTCTGTTCATCACAAAGTTGAGAATAGTCATAGCTCTTCCACCCGAGCCAAAACCTGCCAAATAGTTCTAGTTAAGATAAATCTGAATACTACAGCATATAGAGACTATCTAGACAACTGTGTCCTTTTAACTTTTGAAAACCTTCAGGCTGCACAATAAATGGTTTCAGCATTGACTTGGCAACACGAGCTTCTGCAATAGTCACACTGCAGGATGTATAAATTACAGGTTATTTGACTGCACTACAGTTCAAAACACAGATTTGTTGATTTATTTTTTAAACTTTAATAATCAAGTGAAAGGTTATCATTTGTTTATTGTTTCATGGTTTGTTACTGTGTAAACATTTTAAACAAGTTTAAATCACTCGGATGCAAAAAAAAACCCCATCAATTTTTTTGTAGCTTTAACAAAGATAAATTGTAGTTAATTAACGGTGGCTAAGGTAGTTAAGATGCTGAGTTACCAGAAAACCAGGAAAACTTGGGTTTAAGCCCTTCTACCAACAGCCTGCAAAACATAAGTGCTTTTAGTGTTCACAGTACCAGAGAACCTTTAACCATTTACCCGTAAGGATGTATCAGATCCAGTATGATTCAGTATGACTTCAGACCTCAGGACCCAGCCGTGCACCGTGAATAATTCCATTCATCCTCTAACCTGCTCTTATTCCCTAACGTGGGGTCACAAGACTCTGCTGGAGCCTAACCCTGGACAGGTTGCCAGTCCCAAACCTGGGTTAAAGTGTGGCCAGAGCCACACATGGATGAACAACCACACACACACACACACACACCCTATGGGCAATTTAGAATTAGAAGTCAACCTATTGTACATGTTTTTTTTTTTTGGACTGTGGGAGGAAACCGGAGTAAACCCACGCAAGTAAAGGGAGAACAGGCAAACTCCACACAGAAAGGCCTGGGAATCAAACCCTGTGCCGCATGATTTAATTTATTCATTTTCTATACCATTTTAGTCCCTAACTCAGGATGACAGGGGTCTTCTGTAGCCTATCCCAGTGCACGTAGTACACACTGGACAGGTTGGTAGTCCATCACAGGGCCACACATAGACGAACAACCACTCACACTCACTATGAGCGATTAAGAATTACCAATCAACCTAATGTACATGATTTCGAACTGTGTGAGGAAACCAGAGAACCTAGAGTAACCTATGCAAGCGCGGCTTGTAGGTCAATGACAAAGAATTATGGGTAAATTGCTAGAATTGTATTACAGTAGATCTGTTATTGGAGTAGTTCGGCAGGTATAATTTAGATGTCAGAAATTTCAGACAGAAATGTGAGCTAAAATTGCCTACTTTGTTGTGTGATATGATGTCACAGGCAGACTTTTTTAGATCTGTGAACTTACTGTAAACTGCAGTTTAGCAATTATAAAGTTTATAAAACATTATGTAAAGCAGCCCCCCTATAACTTTTGAACCACATAGTGACATGGTAAATTACATGGTAAAATTTAAACAAATTAGACAGCCAGGTTCCCTAAAGGTGCTTTTACATCATTTCCGCACCACCACTTTGTTTATTAAGCTAAATTGTGCCTAATTAGATCATTTTATTGGCTCTTATACTGGCTGTAAATTTGGTATCCCAGGATTTGTTTGTAGAGAGGTATGTATTAAAATTGTGCCTGCTTTGTGTTATTGTGATATTCATGCAATGTGGTTTGTCTTGAAGGGAACAGCAGCAGCAAATAACATCTCTGCCACGCCGACATTCCTGTTTTTCCGAAACAAAGTGCGCGTGGATCAGTATCAGGGAGCAGACATCTCAGGCCTCGAGGACAAAATCAAACAGCACGTGGAGAATGACCCAGGGAGTAATGAGGACTCCGACATTCCCAAAGGATATGTAAGTGTAGAATAGAGAATAATAATAATAACAGTGATTTTCAATAAACTGAGATTAGAAGCAGCATCAGACAGGATGTTAGTTATAATTAATCAATAATTAATTAATCATTATATTACTTTTAATTAAAGTTTATTTTAGTTGCATTTGTGCTAACAGCAGACTTGATACAAGTGCTTTGTCTTTTGTGTGCATGCATGCGTGTGTGTTAAAAGATGGATCTTATGCCGTTTGTGAACAAAGCCGGATGCGAGTGTCTTAACGAGAGTGATGACTGTGGCTTTGACAACTGTTTACTGAAAGACTCCTCCTACTTAGAATCAGACTGCGATGAGCAGGTAACATTCATTACCAGAGCACATATTTACATTAACTGCAATTGGCAGACACCCATATCCAGAGACTTACATAAATACAACTGAACAATTCCAGTTCATCAGTAGTAACTTCCTCCAAATAGCAGTCAAACTCCTTAACACCCCTAGCACCACCACCACTACCACCACATTTTATGCTTTTTACAGGGCAAAAAATGCAAAATTTAAAGTAGAGAAAAATAAAATCAGCTTCTACAGATTGTGGTGCAAGACAAGTTGTAGTTCAGTTGATAATAGGTTGTTTATGAATTTTTGACTTAAAAGTAGCTTTAAAAACATCAGGATAAAGTTGTAGCTGTTAAACATCATCCAAGTAAATATCATTTTAACTTTAAACATCAGGCAATTTACAAGCTTTTATGATGACTAGACCATGTAAACATGCTAGTTAAAAGACAATCGACTTTTATTTATACTACTCATAAATATACTATATAGCAAATAGGAACTAGCAACTCGCAGTATGAAACGTCAGACACAGCAGTAGTGTGATTAAAATACTTATTGCAGGAATGTCCAAACCCTGTCCTGGAGGGCAGACTGTCCAGCAGAGTTGCCTCAACACACCAATCCTCCGATTGGAGCCAGAAATCTGTTTGAGCAAATATAAAACTGCATGTAATTTAAGGCAAAATGTTACTTTTCACTTTTATTAGCCTTAGATTTAACATTAATTGTTTATATAATTACTGGAACCTGCTCAGTGAAAGATGAGCTGAGATCTACATCATGGCATAATTGATATGTAATTCAATACTAGGTAATGGGTATATAAAAAAAAAACCCACACATGAAAATGAATTTAAAACTGGATATTGTTTAACTTGAATGAGTTTAAACCATGTAATTTAACAACAAGAAACATTTTGATTATTGTCAGCACTATACACCACTTTCATGTATGCTGGGTTTTGATCATCGTGCAATATCAGATTCCTAATGATAAGATGTTTGAGTAATTATAGCATTAAAACTATACAAACTATTTCTTTTGTTTTGCCACTGGTTTAGTCTTTACATATAAAAAAAATGAATGCTTAATAAAACATAAATATGTAAGTCAGCATTTGAGCATTCAGTCAGCATCACACCCAATGTTTGAATGTATTCACCAACATATCCTGAAAAACTTGCTATAAGTTACATTTATATGAACATTTATGGCATTTGGCATGCGCCCTTTTAAAGAGCGACTAAAATAAGTAAGAAATCGTGGGTTAAGTGCCTCGCTCAGAGCAGCATGTTGTTGCTGGAATAGATTTTTATGATCATGATCTTCTAAGTACCATTTCAACACCTTAACTGCTAAGCCACTGAGTCATAAATCTGTGTGAATGACATATACATTAACAATAGTTAAGGTGTTTACCTGCTTATTGAATGATCGTGTTTAATTGGAAGAACCACCAACTTTCTGCTTTTGGGCCCCTTAGCAAGGCCTAAAAAAGGTAAATATAAATCACTCTGGATAAGAGTGTCAGCTTAAATTCTGTAAATGTAAAAGTAAAATTGATAAGTAAGTCATTTGAAGCACAATGTATCTCTTCACTATAAACACTCTGATTTAACAGCAACCTTGTAATTATTGTCTAATTCAATATTAGTTGCTAGTTAAAAAAGAAAAGAGCGCTGCTAACATTGTTCCAGAAACCGGTCAGCAAAGATTTGCTCTTTTTACAGGATTATTTATGCAGCATGTTAGTCAGCCTATGGCAACTATTGCTTTGAACTGTTTATTGTGCATGTAAGTGCAGATAGGAATGTCAGTTATCCTGAAAGTAACAGCCCAGTGTATTTATCAGTGTATTTGGCTATGGATTAGCGGCTAGTTTTTACAATGTTTATAAGAGAAGCGTACCTACTTAAAAATCTGATTACATTACCTCCCGTTGCAGCTGCTCATCACAATCGCCTTCAATCAGCCTGTCAAGCTTTTTTCTATGAAGCTGCAGGCATCAGATTTGGGTAAGACACTTGATTCATCCTAACGCTTCTGTAATGCTTAAGTTTTATTCACGTACCCACTAGTGCATACTGTATGTATCACCATCACCAATGCAGTGTCTTAAATTACACCATCACAAACATCTGTCCTCAACCCAACATTCAGCTGTGCTCTGATGCACTCTTATTTGTGAACATGTGTGCACTATACATTGTTTACTGTATTTATACTTGCCACACACTCAAGTAGAATGACCTACACCAGCACAACATGTTAACTGTTTTTATGCTACATTTCTCCTGGAGGTAATTGAGGTGTAGCTGTTTTAGTTTAAACCTTTGATGTAGTCTCACCTGCGTTACAGTTCTGTTAAGTATATGTTTACAGCCACTATTTATAAGCTAGGGCCACTTAACATTTTAAGTAATGTACTTGGGAAGGACACAGCAATAAATGGACAATGAATAATACACAGATTTACTAATTAGTTATTTTACGATTAATCTCTTATTAATCTCTACAATTCTGATTGAGTTTTATGATTGCAAAAATGATAATTGATGTATACACTGCGTTCCAAATTATTATGCAAAATGTGTTTGAGGGTCATAAGTCATTTTTTTGGTCTGTCAGTTTAAACACACAGATGGGAATGTGTGTCAGGGCTCTTCTAATCACTTCAACCAATCTCAGACACCTGTGCCAATTAGTTTGCAAGCGAGTCCAATTAAAGGGAAAACTACTTAAAAATTGATGTTCCACCTTTTTAAGAAGATCACCATTTTCCAGCAATATGGGGAAGAAGAAGGATCTCTCTGCCAAAAAGTGAGAAATAGTTCAGTGTCTAGAAGAAGGTATGACAACTTTGATATTTCAGAACAACTTCACCGTGATCAGCGTGGTGGTGGGGTCATGTTTTGGGCTGGAATTATAGGGAGAGTCGGCTCCTTTAAGGTTCCAGATGGTGTAGAAATGACCTTTGTGAAAAATGACTTACCACTTTCTTTTGTAATGAAAAAAAGAACCGTACCTTTCGTAGAAAGATCATCTTTATACATGACAATGCACCGTCTTATGCTGCAAGTAATACCTGTGCCTCATTCATTGCTATAGGCATAAAACAAGAAAACCTCGCAGTGATTTAGATAAATTAAAAAAAACCCTTTGATTTGGAGGTTTGTCCGAAAACTGTCAAGTATTTGCCTTTACCAGCTCACAATTTATTCAGTTTAGCAGAAACAGCAGACCATATTGGATGTGTTATCAGTAACTTAAACTAAAAGCTTTGTCTGCACTCGCATACTATAAGTATAAGCTAAATTAGAGTATGTACGTAAATAAATGTTACTATTGTATGAATTACATGAATTATGGACCAGATGATGAGTTACAACCCCACAGCAGCATGAATTTAATTTGGTTAATGTATAATTTAAAAAAAACATGTTAAACGAGTGAACTTAAACTACAATTATTTGCAATACAGCAGAAAAATGCTGCTTTTCACGACTTTTGCATATAAAAAGGCGATCTCCCTATCATGGTATGGTGTGGGAAAAGCCTTCCTTAAAGTGAAATAGTGTACAAATTTTTGAAAATAGACATTTTTTGACATTTGTAAAATGATTGAGAATCATTGCGGTTTAGTATTGTACACAAACAAAACGCACACACACACACACCCTGTAGAATTCCATGATTTTTGATCACTCTTGTGTAACTGGATCACTTGTTGACATTTCTTTCATTTTCTCTCTCTTTCTCTTCTCTGACTCTCTCTCTGTCTTTCCCTGTCCCTCTCTTTCTTTCTCTACCTCTCACCTTCTCCTTTACGATTTTCTCGATGCCATCTTTAGCTCAGGCCCCAAAGTGTGTAAAGATCTTTATTAATCTTCCTCGCTCCATGGACTTCGATGATGCGGAGAGAAGCGAGTCGACACAGACTCTAGAACTTTCAGAGGAAGACTACAAAGACGAAGGCCTCATCACTCTTCGATACGTCAAGTTTCAAAACGTGAACAGCGTCACCGTAAGCCTCTTTCTCGTGTTTCTAACACCATCAAAGCCTAAAATGCCTGTCTTATAGACTATTTTTTGCTGATCTGAACAGAAGATGCCAGACACATTAAAATACAGGCAGGTTTAGATGTATTGCTTACATTTATTTTATTTTTCTAGCTGTTCATTAAGTCAAACCAAGGAAGTGAGGAGACAACAAAAATTAACTACCTTACATTTATTGGAACCCCAGTGCAGGCCACCAATATGAGCGACTTCAAACGGGTAACACAGCTTTGTATTCTTCAGCGATGGAGAAATGTTCAGTTAATGTGCATAACGGCAACTAACACTTTGTTTGCTTGTGTGTAATGAAGGTTGTAGGGAAGAAGGGAGAGAGCCATTGAGGGCAGAGAGACTGGAAAATAAACAAGCAAGTGCGCTGAAACTGTTTCACAGCTCTTTGGGAGTTTTGGAGAAAAAGAAAATCAGAATGAAGATTGAAAGTCTCAATCTGTACATTTTTACCTACAGTAAAACACCAAACGTGTAAATAAAGGAAATCCTTTTCAAGGGCATTATGGCTTTTCTTGTACTTCTCTGTTCTCTTCAAATATATTTATTCATTTATCTTTAATACCAGACTGTTCCAGCGCACATGAAAGGCAGGGGTACACCCTGGTCAGGTATCTTAGGGCCACACACAGACACACACACTCCTTTGGGCAATTAAGTCACCAATCGACCTAATGTTTCTGTTTATTGTATGTGGGAGAAAACCAGAATAGAAAAGTAATGTTCAAATTCCAGACAGCTTGTTACTGGTACCTTAGATAAAAAATCTGTGTAACAACCACAGCTGCTGGAGAAAGCAACATAGATACTTTATTATAATTTCAAGTGCAGGTTTTTTAATCATCTCTTGAATACAGTCAGTAACTGCTGTTTTGATATTACCAGGAAGTTTATTCCACCCTCTTGGTGCCAGAAAAGGTACAGAGGCAGACTGCCTATGGGATGGGACTAGTTGATGCCCAGTGACCAGACGAGCCTTTGGGAAGACCTGAAATTTGCTGTTCACAAATGCTCCCCATCCAATTTGGCTGTTTGAGCTATTTTGCGAACAAGAATTGGCACAAAATTCTCTAGCTGTGCAAAGCTGCTACAGACATACCCCAAAAGACACCAGCCCTGATTGCAGTAAAAGGTGGCTCTAGAAAGTATTAAAGCATGCAAAGGCACGCCACACTTGGTAAATTATTTGCTAAAAAAACTTTTAAAAAACCCATATCATTTTAGTTTCACTTAATTAAATAACGATGGTGAAGTAGTTGGCACAGTTGCCTCCTAGCACAAAGGTCCCGGGTATGATTCCACGCCAAGGGGTCTTTCTGTGCGGAGTTTTCTTCCTGTTTCCTCTGGGTACTCCGGCTTCCTCCCACAATCCAAAAACATGTACAATAGGTTCATTAGCTACTCTAAATTGCCCATAGGAGTGTGTGTATTTGTTCTCTGTGTGGTCCTGCGATGAACTGCATAGGGCTCTACCCCGAGCTAGGCAATAAGCGGGTATAGAAGACAAATTAATAAATAACGCATGATCACAACATTATTTTGAAACAAACCAGAGGCCAGATTTTCTTATAGATTGTCTAAATGTTTTCTGAGTGAATCTTTTTTTGTTTTAAGTTGAGCAGTTCAAATATTAACCACATGATGGCAGCAAAACACTGTTACTTTATGTGTTGAAGTTTATGATCTATCTATCTATGTAGTCAGGAAAATGTTACTGTAATAAGCCTGTTTTGTAATTAAGGCTGGGCGATATTGAGGCATAATGCGTTATCATGCTAAATAATGCAATATTTAATATGCGCTACAATGTAAAAAAATGTATGTATATACTATAGCATATAATGTTCGCATGTAAACATAATCAATGGAACACAAGATTTGGGTGGGTAAATTTGACCAATTAAAACCTTGACCTTAAACCGGTATAAACAGCACATTTGTGTTTGTTCAGGTTTACCCATTTTTATGTAACATTTCACTACCAAAAAACTCATTACTCGTTGTAATTACTGTACAAACATTTTGCAGCTACAGGCTTTATGATTACAATGCCATTAAATATAATTAAATCAAGTATTTATGATTAAATTATGTTCACTGTATAAGAAGTGGGATTTAAAGAAATCTCTGTGGAGTTTACACTTTAGGCAGGTGTGCAAGAAGTAAAGTAGACATGGGTGATGAAGGGGGAAAGAATAGTGGCAGTGTAAATCGGCTTTGTAGAGTTGTAATTATTTAGACAGACGCAAAGACAGAGATTCTATATTCATATATTATAATAACATTTTCGAAAGTTTACCAAACTGGTGTACATAGGCTATATGATTTGCAGACATCTTACCAACAAAGGCATGAGTCTTCCTCAAATTGGAGGTAAACTATTGTCTGAAATGTCTTTATAGCCTTAATAATGAAAATGTCTGTATTTGTTACACATACACAATACAATTTGGGGTCACAGAGCAGGGTCAGCTATGATAGGCAGATAGCTGACTGACAGCAGTCTCAGTTTGAACTTCCCCAGTCAACAACTTATCACCGTAACCATTTGAACCATCATTGCCTAAAACCTACTAAATATCAGGTGTGGGGTTACTAGAACTAACCCTACACTCATATGCCTGTGCACAAAGCTGTGTGTTATTGTTAAAACCTAGATGTCAAACCCATTGAAAACATTAGGAATGAATTGGAACTTATCCAACAGTTTCTAATACTATTGCGGCTACATTGAAAAACCCTTCCAGTCCAGTTGTATAATCAAGTGGAAATCATTGGCAGCAGTTTAAGAACGTATGTAGTATATAAGAGTGGCAAAAATCTAAAGCACATATATATAAAGAGCAGGTGTCCCAATATTTTTTTTATTTTATGAATTTGACAGCATATATACTGATGTTAGTGTCTGATCTCACTAATACTGTTGTAGTATCTTACATTCAAACTACAAATTTTTGTGAAAAATTTTAATAGAATAGTGGACCTCAATCTAACAGAGTAAATCTAAAATAATATTTAAAAACACAAATTTTTATTTCATTGTAGAGAGCTGATGAGGAGGTATATTGTTAATAGCTAATGTGAGAAATATCCAGCTCATATTTTAAACAAATCATATGCATTTTAATTTACAACATCTTCTATACCCACTTATTCCATAGCTCGGGGTCACAGGGGTCTGCTGGAGCCTATTCCAGTGCAAGGGCAGAATTACACCCTGGACAGCTCTCCAGTCCAATGCAGGACCACACATAGACCACACACACACACACGCCAAATTGGAGTTACCTAATCTACATGTTTTTGGATCGTGGGGGAAAACCCAAGCAGGACGCGGAAAGAACATGCAAACTCCGTACATAAAGACCCCTTGCCCGGTATCGAAACCTTTCTTGTTGTGAAGGGAACATGCCAACCACTATGCCACCGTGCTGTCCTTATCTGTTATTATGCAATGTAATTAATTAATTACCTACTTATGCTACTTGCTTAATTTTTAAAATTCAGTGACTAAATGACCATGTGATATCCTTGCGATGTGTTAGCAGTAAAGGAAAATGATTATACAGTGGAATGGTTTTGTATATTATTATATTAATAGCCCATGCCTAGATTAATATCATATTACACAATTATTATTATCAAAAAAAACAATTCTAACAAAATTTAAAAAAAGGCCATATACTTTTCCTATTTCCATTTTTAAAAAATAACCACAGCGCGATGGCGCAGTCCTGGGTTCGAATCCCTCTTTCTGTGCGGAGTTTACATGTTCTTCCCGCGTTTTCGTGGGTTTCCTCTGGGTACTCCGGTTTCCTCCCACAGTCCAAAAACGTGCATTA
>JAOTQW010000016.1:922430-934819 GCA_026260075.1 Sisor rabdophorus
ACACAAATCTCTTTCTTTCTCTCTCTCTCTCGCTCTCTCTCTTTCTCTCTTTGGTTGTGCCAGCTTAGAGACCGCATTGTGCCAGAATGCAGCTTCTGGCAGTGTATGAATGGAAACTGAGGGTAGGAGGTGAGAGAAATGCTTTAAATATCAAACCTTCCTAATGTAGGTGCTTCTATTCTTTCCTTTGTGTCTCAAACATTTCATGTGCTAAATCTTTTTTCAAAAAAACAGAATTAGTAATCATAAGCTGAATAGACAAAATTTTTTAAACACTGTATTTACTGTATTATCTGTAGCTGTTACTGAGTATATTTAATGGTACTAGATTTTTAGCGGTGGCTCACTTTCCAATCACTTTGTCACATATGTACACATATTTTGCAGCGATTTGTGGCATCCATATGTGATCCCACCTACACATGCTTGTGTTATTTAAGGGTATACATAAATTATACAGACTCCGAGCTTTATTAGGCTCTTTCACTAAAATGTTTCACGTAAATGTATATAAATGTTTGCTGTTCGATTTTACACATTGGTTGTAAGGCAGTTCTGTGTAAACATTGACGTTTTCAGTCTGTTATGATCACTCATATACCACTGATGTAGTAGAATAAAGAGAGTTTGCTACAAAAGACAGCAACTCTGTTACAACTCCAGGTAAGATCATCCCCAATGGTTTTACTACTTTAAAGAAAGAAGGGGAGGGAAAGGGACCTATGTGCTTTCATCTCACCTTTGTCTCCCTCTTTTTCCCTCTCTCGCTCTCTCTCTCTCTCTCTTTCTCTCTTTCCCCTTTGTCATTATCTGTCTAACCCTTCTTGCTACCACTTAATCTTTTACTTATTATAAGAATGTCAATGCCAACATTTGCATCCTGTTTTACACAATACATAGCATTTATTTGTATGTATCAGAGCTGTAGTAATTTGTATTTTTTTGTGTTATTGTTAAGGACCAGAACATCTGTAATATCTCTCTCTCTCTCTCTCTCTCTCTTTCTCTCTTATAATAATAATAATAATAATTATAGTATCTTGAGATCACTCCACAGACCAAATTGCATTTGAAATAGTTACTGATTGACGTGTATTTCAGGCCATTTAGTCAACCCCACCAGGAGCATATAAAAGCTTAATTTTCCTGCACTGGTAGAATTTGCTCTGCATATGTTTGTTAATTACTTATAGCTAGCAGAGTGAGAAATATGTGTAAAGACCTCTCCTGTATGATCAGAATAAAAATAATTGCTGCACATTATTAGCCCTGTCTTTTAGTTCCGCTGACATTTCTTTCAGTTTCCTTTTTTTTAGAGGAAAAAATGTTCCTTATAGTTACATTTCACTTATTTATTATTATCATCATTCGAGTTAAACTTTATCCAACTTTCAGTTTATGTTGCTGTGAGGTCACGTGACAATATCAACATGGCTGATGTAGTAAATATGAATTTGATCAATGCTTCCCGCAACCATACTATAATAACAAACTTAAAAAGTTGACAAATCGGTAGGTACTGGAATGTAGTATGTGATCTTGGATGGAGCCCTTCTGTATTTGCAACACAACCAAGACCAGAACGGAAATAGTTTCATCCTCTTATCCTAATTTCTTTTTAAAACTTATTATTCATTCATTCATCTTCTATACCCGCTTATTCCTGAACTCGGGGTCACGAGGGTCTGCTGGACCCTATCCCAGCGCACATAGGGCAAGAGGCAGGGGATACAGCCCGGACAGGTCGCCAATCCATCGCAGGTCTTTTCTGAGTTTATGTAGGATATAACCCAGTTTTGAATTAAGGTTTAAGCTGTTTTTAAGTGCTGGATTACCAGCGTTTTACTTTAATCTGCTCCAATACTGTCCAAGATCCCAAAGCGCAAACAATAAAAGTGATTTCTTTTTACCATGTTGTGCTTATATTTTGTTGTTGTAACAATATTGTAAAGCTAAATAGTATTTACAATTTCATAAAGCTTTCTTTTCTTTGGGATTTCGCTGTCGTAAAGAGTCGTTGTTTTAGTAGGCTTTTCATATGTGTGTTGTCGTTACGTTTTTTAGCACAATGCAGAGCATTGTTCATTTGCTGAGGTTTTAGAGTCTTAAAAACACACA
Source organism: Sisor rabdophorus (assembly GCA_026260075.1). Taxonomy (NCBI): domain Eukaryota; kingdom Metazoa; phylum Chordata; class Actinopteri; order Siluriformes; family Sisoridae; genus Sisor; species Sisor rabdophorus. Next base: position 924,549 of record JAOTQW010000016.1, read on the forward strand.
TGGAAAAGCCTTGTTCTCTTTTTCCATGCTTTGTGTATGTCAGGTATTGTGGATTGCACTCTAAATCCGTCTAACAATAGGGAATGCGGAAATAAAAGCATGGCCTTCTTTTGTCTTTGGTTTACGGTAAAAACTGCCAAAAAACAACAAAATAGCCCCTTAAAACAGAAGCAAATCAAAGAAATTATTGTTTTCCATTCTAACCACAGGTAAAATTTATTCTATCTGTCGTGCACATCGAAAATGGATTAATAGATGATTGAAAAGGGTGCAGATGGGCAAACCAATCCCCAGAACACCCCCCCCCCTCAACTCCCTCCCCCAAACACACAAAAAAAGGATTGTGCTCTGGCAAACTGCACACAGTGAATGAGAGGATACGATTTGAGCTCTAATGCCATCCTTATGCGTCTTTTAGTACTTCTCGCCATAGGGCTTGGCACCAACAATGCTGTCACCGTGCCAAGAAAAAAACACTGCAGTGGCTGCTGCAATTCAGGGACAAACATGCTTGCAAATACACAAATTGCGTCAAGCGTCGTAGATTCTGTATGTTTATGTTTCAGAATAACACAAATCTAGTACAAGTTACATTTTTGTTCGAGCAAACAGGTCAAATTAGCCAAATATTTGTATCCAGGTACGCCAACTGACAGACACACACCACTGTGTGTGTGTTTATGAGGGACGGTGATATATATAATATATATATATATACATTAAAATATATATATTTTAATGAAGGTACTTCCATGTTAAATGTCAGAGCTTGGAGTGTGTGTGTGTGTGTGTGGGTGTGTGTGTGTTTTGTTTTGTTTAGTTTTTTTTCTTAGGGGGGTTATTGACTCGTGGCATGGTAGATGGTGTCGGGAGGGTGTAATAGGGAGCTGTTTCACATCAGGATGCCTGCCTAGAATGTAATCAAGCGCATTCAAAAGAACTTAACAAGTGCACAGCTCTCGAACGTCCTCAGCTGAATTTTAATTTGTTGCATCTCAAGCAGCTATTGCCTATCAATCGCTCGTCACAAAAAAGGCAAAATACAGATAAGTACATGGCAGTACTTTAAATTAGATAAGAATCAGAAAAAGAGCATCGCAATAGGGCTATTATAAGACGTTATATTAGTGTGTGTGTGTGTGTGTGTGTGTGTGATTTTTTTATGGTATTTTTATACCTAATAAAAACAGGTTGACTTAATAAAATTCATTTTAAAGCTTTATTACATTAAATTGACGTGTCAAATTATATTTAAAAATGTTTTTTTAACTCATAAGTTTTGATGCAAAGTAGATAACAGAACACTTCACTGATAACAGAACACAGAGCTTTCACCTGCCTTCACCTCTCAAACACACACGCTTTTCAAAGTGGTCGCGGTCAGTCTGGAGGAAAAGAAAGACAGTTTTCCAAGAAATTTCCAAAATGTTTTTAGATTCCCAACAAAAGTAGTGAACAAAGATATATACACACACACACACACTATGTGTATCTTTATTCACATTTTTCTCCTTTCAATTTCAATTCAAATCAAAATGCTTTATTGGCATGACCATATTTTATTACATTTTTGCAGTGCAGCACAATAGAACGTATCACAAAAAAGATTAAAAGATTGTAAGGAAAAAATAAGTGGAAACAATCAGAGTTAGTGTGTGATTGTGTGTCTGTGTAGGTGTGTTATCGACTGTCCGAGCAGAGATGTACAGTCGTGATGGGTAACAACACTGCTTCTTTTGCCCCTGCAGGAGTGGCTGTTTGTGAGTGTTAATGGTTTGTACATACAGTTAGAAAGTGCAGCTTTGTCTCCACAGCGTTGGGTGTACACACTCTCGGATCTATAGGTGTGTATATGTGGTTGTATTTTTGCAGTAAAATTTGTTAAGGGCCTAATTGTTTTAGTGTGTATCCTCTCCTAGTGTAGACGTGTCGGTGTGGACTGAGATAAGAGCAAGAGCGACCTAAAGATGGAGAGAAAAAGAGAGCGAGAGGGACAGAGCAAGAGGCTTAAAGAGAGAGATAGAAAAAGAGAGAGAGAATGAAAGTGAGTGGGTAAGAGAGAGAGAGAGAGAGAGAGAGAGAGGGACATACCTTTCTCTCTCTCTCTGTTTTTCTCACACTTTTTCTCTTTCATTCTCTTTCACGTCTCTCTCTCATTAAACTGATATTCCCTGATCCCATTTGGTCATTTTTGATTTATTGAGCATCATTCCATAAATAGCGAGGTCTTGACCATATCACCTTATCCCTCTTCAAAACGAATAAATCAACAAGTAAACCTTATATAATAATTTATAGAACTCTGGGTCACGGGGGTCTGCTGGAGCCTATCCCAGCGGGTACACCCTGGACAGGTCGCCAATCCATCGCAGGGCCACACACACACAACCAGACAATCACACATTCACTCGTATAGGCAATTTATAGTCACCAATCAACCTGACCGTGCTAACCACTACGCTAGTGTATATACACAGGGGTATATATACACATATATATATCTCTTTCTTTCTCTCTCTGTGTCAGTGTGCCAAGTTCAATTCATCACTCATTCTTTCGGGAGTTGCCAACATGTTCTGGCTCGTCTTATTTAAAGAAACCTTACCATTTTCGTCTGCAAATCAGCAGTTCATGAGCAGTGTGTGTGTGTGTGTGTGTGTGTGTGTGTGTGTGTGTGTGTGTGTTACTGAATGTATAGGCGTGTTATTATTTTACATAACACAATCCAAATATTATCATACACATACGTTCAAAATATTATCATACACACACACACTGAGTTTTGAGATCACTGTTTCCCGACATTTTCAAGACATTCTATACAACTTATCTCTCTCTGCCTCTCTCTCCCTCTCTCTCTCTCTCTCTCTTTCTCTCTTTTCATCCCTTTTTTCATTCTGTCTCTCAGAACAAAGAACCCAAATCACCCATGCTGTTTGCCTCGTCACTTCCTGTGATGTAAATGATTCTAATATACTGAATGTGACACGGCTGTTATTTTTTAATCAATCATGTCCACCCACATGCCCTTTTTTGAAAAAAAAGCAGCAAAAAACATGGAAATGTTTTAGACGTTTTTATTAAATTATTTATTGAATTGTTTCTTCTGTGATTTGCTTTTAATCAGTAATTACTTGGATGGGCTGTTTGAAGCATCAGCTTGCCAGTTGGCAAAATGTTGATGCGCACTGGCATTAACTTATTTTGACACAACAAAATTTTGGGTGTATTTTGTTATTTCAGTTGTTAAGTGTAAAACTCTATTTAGTATAAACTATCAGAAAAATCTATTGAATATGTTTTGTCCTCATTTCCATTCTAACTTAATTTGTAGATTTCTACTACGTGTCCATGTGACTAGATCCAGTGGGATGTTAAGTTCTTTTGGTGGGAAAGGGGGGATTGCAATAGAATTAATTTCTATTTAGTATTTTTCCTAAGCAAATGCAGAACGAACCACGCATTAATTATAAAGCAGGATTAAAAGGGGAGGATGTTGGAGTTGTTCCATCTTTTTTTTCATTAACAGGGAAGCAGAAAGATGGTGAGAAGAAGGAGATTATTGCAATTATTATATTCAGCTTTAAGCAGAAAAAAATTTTGTAATTGTGGGATATATTTTAGCTTTCTAAGCATTGCTTTCAACATTTTTTACATTAAGATTGCCATAATGCATTGGGAAATACAAAAAAATCTACATTAAATGTATTTATTATTAATTTGGTTATTGGCACGTGGCAGTTTTCGTCCTGTTGGACTTGCTTTTACATCATTTGTTTCATGGTATTTGCTGATAAATCGTTAAGTGTATAGCAGTGTGATTTCAGGGTATGAATCTATAATGCTTTCTATGATATTTGTTACTGCAATATGCCCTAAAAACACACACACACACACACACACACACACATTACACCCAAAGTCTGGCACTGTGTAAGTACTGGCTGGTCGAGGAGTGTGTGAAAGATGATTATGAACGGCACCTTCAGAGAGACTGATAAGGTGCCATTTCCGTGTTAATTCTGCCTCTTCGATCTCAGCTTGGCACAAAAGCCGCAGAACATCTCGCTGCCGTCGATCCCCTCTGGCCATAATTACACTTCTCTAAAATCATTCAGAGTTCTACCTCAAATCCGGTGACTCGGGCATCGCGTTTTGTGTATTAAAAATCTGTACACATCTGGGTAAATATGATAAAGCAATAAAATATCAAATAAACTGTTTTTTTGTCAAGATGATTTATTAAAGCTGTGAAATACACAGAGGATAAAAACAAGCAGGAAAAAACAACTTGTTTTCTACATGTCAGCAGTTTTAGGAAAATGTATTACATCTGTGGCTGAATGTAACACATACTAATGACAAGAGATCATCTGCAGCTGGATGCCAAGACTGGTGTACAGGGGTTTTGTTTCCGTTTCCGCCCTGTTTTTCAATCTTTTTTTTTTTTTACCAAAAGGGGTGCTAGTTATGAACTTGAAGCTATAAGAATAAGCTGAAGGGTCCAAAAACTTTGCCCAATCCCAGAGGATTTACCCAAATCCTTTCATTTGTGGTGTTTTCGTAATAAATGGTTGCGACCTCGTAAGGGGAAAATTCTGCCAAAAAAAAATGTGAAAACAGCAGATATTCTTTCTAACTGTGTTCATCTAGCAAACACACAATTTAATTTCACTCATTCCAAAAGCCTGCTGTAATTAGCTAGCCTGCATTTGAAAAGCTTATGATATCACCTGGTTGTCCCCGTACATAACTGCTGTCTATAAAACCAGAATGTATACATGGGAAAAGTGCATTGATTTAGACATCAAAAGACAAGAATGCTGCCGCTACTCTGAACGATAACAGTAATTATTTTTCTCAACTGTTCTACTAAAATTCATATTATAATTATCAGTATTGTTAAGATAAAAATACATATTTTTAAGAAATGAAACTTATGAACAAATTTTTATTCATTTGGAATACTAATTATCCTTAATATTATTATATCCATCATTTGTGTTGCAAAGTTTGATGACCTTGCAAAATTCAGGTGAACTCTATGTAATAAATCCACATTGCTGCCAGTGTTTACACATTTACTCTTTATGCATTCGGTCAGATGACGTGCATCAAATTCATCTGCTAGCTTTCGATGTGGCCATCCTTCACATCCGATGTGACTTACCGGCTCAATTCTTTTTTTGTTCAAGTCCAGACTTTAGAGACAGTATTATTATTGTTGCTGTGGTTGTTGTAATAGATAAAATTTTATTTCTTTTATTTCATAGAAGAAATACTTTCTGCAGGTTTTGAACTGTGTATAAATGTTTATATGTCTGACCCAAAAGTATAGCAAATAAAACATGCAGAAAAATAAAATTGATTGTTATTATGATAAATTAAATACTATTCATGCAGCAGTTTAATGCCAATATTTAAATTATGTTTTATTATTGTTTCAAAAAAATCACTTTGAATGAAATCTTTGTTTTAAAGATAATTTGGGGCAATTTATTTTATTAATAGGACAAAGAGAGATATGGAACAGGGAGAGGAAAGGGGTTGGGACCGGAGAGCATCAGAGCTGTATTCGAACCCGGGTCACAACCATGAACGTGAATGCCGACGCCGACACCTTAACTCACTACACCACGTGCCGGCCAAATTAAAAGTTTAAATGTAGGGTATCTGGACACGATTTAGGGACCCTCGTTTAGACACTGATGCAATTTAAAAACTTATTTAATTTTAAATGCCTGATGTATTGTTAAAAATTGCATTTGAAAAAGACTCCATTTTAGTTGTTTAAATTACTAATTATTAGCATTGTGTGTTATAGAGGCTTCAGAAAATAACTCCTAAGATCCAAGTTGATCCATGTCTGGCTAAAATCCAGGGGCTGAATCTGAATACATCTAAATCTGAATACAGCATGTGCTCAGTTAGAATTAATGCATTCATTGAGGTCATTTTTTGGTGTGTGTGTGTGTGTGTGTGTGTGTGTGTGTGTGTGTGCTAAGAAATGTTGTGTGAGAAATGCTGTGTTAAACCAGCTGCAGGTGTTAAACCACTTACTAATGACTCTCTCTTTCTTCAAACAGGTAAAACAGAAAGATCATCGTACTCGTACAGTCGTGACTCGAACCTTCATGGATGCCATCAGGTACAAGTCTCCTGTTATTCTCCAGAAAGGCTCTTGGCTTTTTCTTTCCCCTTTGCTGCTGGTGGTGTGGTTCTGTTACTGGTGGGAGTAACAAGTAGAAAGTGGTTGTTCTCTGAATCCGAAATCTGGAGATACTACTGCTGCTAGTGTTTAGAAAAAATGTCACTAATGAATAATTAGCTGGCTCTGAAATCAATCTTTTTTTGACAGCTGACAAGACTGAGCCATCAGAAAAAGCAGGCATATGAAGTCTGTGTGTGTGTGTGTGTCTGTGTGTGTGTGTGGGTGTGAGCGAGAGAGTGGGGACCGATAGAAAAAGAGACCACGTTCAACTCGTAAAGCTTTTGTGAATCTTCCTTATCCGCACTTTATTGCTTATTTAAGTCTCCTGCTTCTACTAGGAAAAAAATACTGTTTGTACTCATATTTTTCCCTCTTGCCAAAATGAATAGAATTCCCTGTCACAAAAGTTGTCTTTTATTGCTCAGTATAACCCGTGTTTGATTTACAGCGTTCAGTTCGGCCGGGTATCGAGCAGAAGACACATTATTTCAGCAGTACAGTAAATAATGAAAACGGCCCTCATGCACCTGCTAAAACTCCAGAGTTGAATTTGGGATATAGCCAAATCTCACATATGTCCAAAGTGTGTAATAACGTTCCTTTCCTCATTATTTTAAATATGCGGCTGTCCTAAAAAGATTGATGTTGTCTAAAGTGGACACGCTATAAGAAGAATGAATCTGATCATGTATTGTACACTCAAAAACATACAAACATGATGGCTGAAAACATGATGGCATGTATCAACTGACGCAATTTTCATGCAATGTGGCCACAGATAGGATACTTTTAGGAGGATGCGCTGGATCAATTGATTCAGATCAATTGACTTTTTTTTAAAATAAATAAATAAATAAAATATGTTAGGGCTGCACAATATATCAAAATCAACGAAATATCGCAGTTGTGCATATCGTGCTCTGAATATTGCAACGGTTTGCTATAATGTATAGTTAAAGTTTTAGGTCGATGCAGATGAGTAAAATTTCTGGCATGCAGATGTCAATTTTGGATATGCGTATGCGTGCTTTGGCACAAGACAATTAGCAAGCTGTGAAGTTTTCATAGTACGCTAATCAATTGCTGCCCACAAAAATATACCAGTATTTGAATTTTACATGTGATTGAAGTGCTATGTAGACCATGTAAATTTCGATTAGCAACGTAAAGAAAAAACTCTACAAATCTTTACAGTCGCCTGTAAATAGGTATCTGCTTTGAAATATCAACACGTATCGAATATCACATTATTTAGCATACTATTGCACACTGCATTTTTCTTCAGTATCGTGCAGTCCTACTGGGGAGCATATTGATGAATCCAATCAGAATTTTATTGCTACTACAAATGCAGTTGAAATCAAATAGTATGAATTACAACAGTACTAATGTACATTTTGGATGAGAATTCCGTTACATGCTTATGTTAATGTTCACATAAATCATATCAATGATTTTATGTTTTATATTTCCGAATTTTACTTTAATATTTTAAAGCTGTGCTAAATGTGGACACTATTTTAAAAAAAGACACTTGCCAGTTTAAAGTTTAATTTTAATTCTAAATACCTGATGTATTGTTTTAATTTCCATGCTACAAACTGAGACAAACCTGGGAGAAAAACGCTGTCGGTTCCCTTTTACTTCTACGAGCTCACATACTGCTGAGAGTGTTTTGTGTCTCTTTGATTGACAAGATCGGAAGAGGACACCTTCCTATCCATGCAAAGAACACAGCTAAAGCTACTTAGCTATTAGCTAAAGTAGTTAGCTTTAAGGGGCAAACTGTTTGCACTGTTAACTATCATTTTATAGTTCCAGTGTCAGATATGTGTCAGTTATGTGCACGTTCATTTGGATAAGTTAAATCTGCCTATTTACATTTACAGCTTTTGGCAGACGTCCTGATCCAGGAGCGACTAACATTTACCGCTTTTATACAGTCGAGTAGTTAGGGTTAAGGACCTTGATCAGGGGCCACTTGGTGGTGCCAGCAGTTAAACCCATAATCTTCTGCTGGAGCCAAACCCAGTGCACATAGGGCGAAAGTCAGGAGTACACCTTGGACAGGTTGCAAGTCTATTACAGGGCCACACATAGACGAACGAGCAACCACACACACACACACACACACATACTCATATGGCCAACTCAGAATTAACAAATCAACCTAATGTACATGTTTTTGGACTATGGGAGAAAACCTGACAACCCGTAAACCCACACAAGCACAGGAGGAACATGCAGAAAAGACCCCTTGCCAGGGACTCGAACCTGGATTTGAACTATGCCACAGTGCTGCCCCACTGCCCTGTATAATTTTTTTATGTTTCGGCCTCCCTTTCACACTAAAGATGTCATTTTGTCCAGCAAAACAATGATTCCCAGGAGGCAAAAATAGAAAATGAGATGAAAAGATATTCTAAAAGTCTAATATTTTGGGATTTTTTGTTTTGTATGTGGTTTGTATGCGTCATCTGTTTGGCTACATGATCAATATATATATATAAAAGAAACACATCACTATACACACACACACACACACACAGGGCGACACAGCATGACAAATCGGAGCATATTCTTTTACATTGGGTTTCAAGGTCATGGGGTAATGAGCAAGCTGTTAACAGCGTTTAGGATTAAAAGCAGCTTCAGCTTCATTTCTCCACCGCCGCCTCGTCCATTATGCTACATTGAGACGGTTTCACGGCATGTGAATATACACACATTGACTGAGCTGCTTTAGTGAGGTAAAGTCTTCAGAATAAAGCCGACGAATCGTCTGCTTTGGTTTCATTCCCAACACACTCTCTTGTGTTAAACAGCCGATCTGACAGTGTTTGAGACTTTACTTCATATTTAGTGTTTGTGTTACAGCAGTTCCACTCGAGATGTTTACCGGGTTATTTTTGGCTGTGAAAAAGAACCAATTCACACTTTTTTCCCCTCTCTTTCCCATCTTCCTTTTTTCACCTTTTTACACGGGTAGTGATTTGCTATGAGATGCTTATTGCTCCTCTCCTCCATTTGGCTGCTTGTCTTTCAGAGTTTTCATCTCCCTGTTGCATGTTAACGTGTTAATTGCCCCTTGTTAAGGGCTCCGCTATAAAAAAGGCCCATGTCATCGTGTGTGCGAGTATGTGTGTGCGGGCATGAGACTGTGTGTGTGTGTGTGTGTGTGCACGAGGTGCCTAAAAGATACCGTTCTCCTCTTTCACCTGTCGCTTTTTTGATCCTATTCCACTGCTAACATTCCACAAGCTGATGAGAACCTCTTTCCCCCCCTCCCTTATACACAAACACACACACACACACACACACACCTCCCATGCTATCTTTAATTGCTAACTGCAATTAAGCTTGGACTTTATCAGTGGTCTTATTTTCTAAAAAAGATTTTTAAAAACACAGACAGATGCTTGTACGTGCTGTAGATTTTTTGGGCCATCCAGGTGCAGTGTAAAAGGTGGTACCACTGAGACACTGCTGTCTGTGTTTTACTGCTGTCTGTGTTTTACTGCAAAATTGTTGTCAAACTATATGTGTGGGCTGGTATGTGATGCATCCACATTCAGTGCCTTCGGGTGTCTTCCAGACCGGCGATCTGTGTATATGATAATCGGGACTGTAGTGTGTAGTGATTTGTTTGTGGTTGGTTGTTGCACCTGACATATGTGTCATTGAGACTGAAATGGAGTGACCTGTCACAGACCAGGTGGGTAAAAAAAACAGTATTGGAGCGGACACGTTTATGGGTTCAAAGTATGTATGGAAATAAATAGATACACCTGACCACCTGATGTGTGAGAAACGGCCCCTCCGTAGTCACCTCCACTTGTAAAAAGGTTTTTAATTGATGTCGGAGTGTGGCTGTGTGGGTGCTGGTAATAAGATCAGACACATGCTTCAGTTCAGTGAAAATGTAAAAATGATGTGTTTCGAATGTTTTATTGCTTATAATAATAATAATAATGCTTAAATCATATTTATCAATAATTATATTTTATGAATAAAATAATCAATAATAATAATAATTTATTATTAATTATTATTATTAATA
>JAOTQW010000016.1:1024375-1036185 GCA_026260075.1 Sisor rabdophorus
CCCGTGACCCCGGATTCGGGAATAAGCGGGTAAAGAAGATGAAAATGAAATGAAATTCTAACACTGTGTCAGTATGTCAGACAAATACCAGTTTCTTTTAGCACAAAAAACAAAATGATGATGGTTCGCTGAAGAAAATGGGATCAGGTCTAGTAGGAAAAAACATGTAAATGATTCTGTCTGTTAATCATGTGGAAACACTAATTTACAGATTGTAAAATATGATGTAGTAATTGCAGAAACAAAATTTGTTTGTTCATTTATTTTCTATAACCCCTTATTCAATCATTCGGGGGTCTGCTGAAGCCTATTCCAGCACACATAGGGCGGGAGACAGGGGTACAGCCTGGGTAGGTCACCAGTCCATCGCAGGGCTACAAAGAAAAAACAAAACCAAAATTTTTAATTGAAACAAAATCTTTGTAGATTTTCTTTCCATTTTTTTGTTTTAATCATTTTTTAGGTTAGTTAAAATGTAATATCTAGAATAGCGCAAAATATACAGTATTTTGTAAAATAGATAATCTATGCAAATACAGCAGGGAAAAAAGTATGACTAGATTGACACCCCACAGTGTGTTAGAGAAACAAAACTATGCAGCTGCCCCTAGTCATAAGTGGGTAAATGACAGAGAAGGCTTTCATGTCAGTACAGTGTGTTGGAGACTTAAATCATACATTCCATCTTACATTAAGTATCTTCATGCTTTAATGCAACTATTTCAACACTGAGTATCAAAAACCTTTCTGAATTGAATTTATAAAGAAATATTATTTAAATGACCAACAACAAGGTGGAAGTAGACCAAAAGTATTTTAACGAATCCTCTAGATGTACTACAAACACAAAAATGAAGGTTTTGATGATATTTTTTTGTTGTTGATAAATTACAACCTCGTGATTATGTACAGAACTGAGCTGTACCTCCACTTTTGTCCACACGAGGGAGCAATAAGGCAATTTCTAACAGGAACATTTTTTTTCGGCTGTCGGTGCGGCGTTCAGTTTACTGCTGCTGTCTATGTGATGTGCATCAAATTTCTCCGGCTTTTCCATACACTGCTCCATTCTCTTCATCACCAGGTCCAGCAGAGTGACTACAGCTCTATCCACTGCTTCGCCAGTGGCTGCACTTGTCTCAAAGTATGGGATGCTGGAGGCGAGAGAAATAAAACAACGATAAAGGACTTTTGATTTGTTCGAGCTGCAATGCAACTAATGTTGATTTTCAACTGCAGAGTCTAAAGGCAACAAATCCTGACCAATGACAATGATATAGTGTAGGGGGCAGTGCGGTGGCCTAGTGGTTAGCACAGTAGCCTCACAGCAAGAAGGTTAACATTAGACATCAAACATTAAAACTGGGACTTGTAAACTGTTCCAACAATATCAACCCTGTGAGCTTATTAGCCTTGAGCTTATTAGCCTTGTAATGCCTCCAAATTTACGCTTCCCCAAATTATTACAACTATCCCGACTAGGAAAGTGTAATAAATAAATCGTGAAATCCATGTGCAGGTGCATGTATTACATTTAATCCTGGAAGCAAAGTAAAGGATAGCTTTGGGAAAACCTGGGGGTGAATAGAAAGCATAAGTAATTTACAATCAACATAAACAATAGCCTGCGATGGACTGGTGACATGTTCAGGGGGTACCCTTGCCTTTTACCCTATGTGCAATGGGATAGGCTTCAGCAGACCCCATGATCCAGAGTGATCCAAAACATAAGTGGGTATAGAAGATAAATAATGAACAATAGCAAAAAAAAATTGTGCTTCGTATACAGGCAGGCTCATGATCATTTACAGTGCCCAACACTGGGCGTTAGCTCATAGAATCAATAACTGTCAATACTTTGGAGGTGGCTCCGTGTGGCTGGAGAGTGCTAATGGGGCACATCCAGGTGTTTAGTATGCCTGAATGTATGGAAGGTCAGTCTACAGAGAGCTGTGAATATGCCATGTTGTTTTGGGACAGGTAGTGGCCCTCCGTTCCTATTCTTATTTTGTCTGCAGTATGTGACAGTGAATGTGATAAATAGTTAATTAAGGGGATTCAGACCTTCGACTCCTTTGATGTATTACAGACTCCAGTGATTTCGGAATAGATGCTCGGAGTCCTCCAGCCGGTTGCTTTCAGTTCTCTATTTATAGACAGCAGTTCTTTATTACCATTATTTCTAGCTCCTATTTGGTAGGTTATCCTCAAGTAGAAAGGAAATACCTTTTCACCTCGCCTATCAACTCGGAACACAGTGCCTGGTTTTAACACAATTAGTACCTGGTCATAACTGTTTGCCGTTGAATTAAAGTTTTGGAGGATGGAGGCTGTCGTAAATTTGGTTTTAAGCTTGGCAATGTGTTTGTAGCCTCTTCAGCCCCTGACACTTTTACGGCCTTACTCTGGTTCTTGATCCTTGTCTATACCTTGTTGTGTGATGTGATAGCTAATATACTTCAATTAGCGTTGAATTTACTTTTCTGAGCTCTTACAGAAAGGAATTAGCAGTAAGTTGTGTGCCATGCAAATTTATCACATTTTAATGTTAGTATTAATACATTTACATTATATTTACAGCATATTTTTGGCAGTTACCCTTATCCAGAGTGACTTACTTTTTTTTTAATACAACTTAGAATTGGGAAGGTTATGAGTCAGGGACTGGCAGAGTGGTGGCTTGGTTGTGCTGGGAATCAAACTGCGATTTTTTCATATACCCTAACCACTACACTACTACTACTACTACTACTACTACTACTACTACACTATTACACTACTAACTTCTAGTTAGTATAACTACTCCTCAAAAATTATAGAGACCAAATGGTCTCTGCCATTGTATACACTAGCATAAAATGGATTTGGACTCTACAAAACTGTGTTTGGTGGCTTTGCAAGGCAAACAGTAGTCAAGACCTTTTACTCTCTGAAGCTATTTTACTCCTTGTGTATGGGACCTTTTTAAGATGTTTAGTTATTTTAATTATGAATCATGACCATGTAGTGTTCTGCACCTTAAAAAAACCCTCACATGTGTCTCATGGCTCTCTGATACTGCTCCAAATTCCAAGGTTAATTCTGCATGGGTTATAACACCTTCTGACATCTACTATGCCGTTTCTCAACAACACTACAAGAGTTGAACAAGCAACTTTAACTTTTTCAAATGGACTAAAGCAGTGTTTTCCTGGTATAAACTGGTAGAGTGAAATAGTGGAATGATTATAAATGCTTTCTAAAGATTAAGATTAAAGATATATTTAAAGAACAACAAAGAAACGAGGACCATCACTTTTACATTTTCATTCTCTGAAATAATAAAAATTACACAGTGCTTTAATCGTGATTGTCATTAGATCGAGAAAGACACGAAGGTTCACTACATAATTACACTGGAGTCCTAGTACGTGTCAGTGCGGTATAATACATCTGCACTGGATTAATTACAGATAATTACAGCCGGGGAGTCAATCACAGGTTAATAACACATTTTACATAAAAGCATTTTGCAAATCTTCCAGAGGGATCAATCTTAAACTGACTGGAAAGACTAAATCTGTAATAGGTAATCAGCTTGTTGTGAAAAAATCAACTATGGGAGCAATTATTATAAAATGGACATAGAGGACCACTGATAATTTCCTTCGATCCAGGGTTTTATGTAAGATCTCACCCAAAATGATCACAGGAACGGTAAGCAAAAATCCCAGAACCACACGGAGGAACCTAGTGAATGATCTGCAGAGAGCTGGGACCAAAGTAACAAAGGCTACCATTAGTAACACACTACACGGCCAGGGACTCAATTCATGCAGTACCAGATAAGTCCCCCTGCTTAATCCAGTACATGTACAAATCTGTCTAAAGATTGCTAGAGAAGAAGAGGGTTGGGAAAATGTCATATGGTCAGATGAAACCAAAATAGAACTTTCTGGTAAAAACTCTACTCGCTGTGTTTGAAGAAGAAAAAAAGAGGCTGAGTTGCATCCAAAGAACACCAAACCTACTGCAAAGCATGGGGTGGAAACATGCTTCGGGCTGGTTTTCTGCAAATTGACCCGGAGGACTAAAACATGTGAAGGAAAGAATGAATGAAGGCCATGTATCGTCAGATTTTGAGTGAAAACCTTCTTCCATGGGCGGCGCAGTGGCGTAGTGGTTAGCACGGTCGCCTCACAACAAAAAGGTCTTTCTGTGCAGAGTTTGTATGTTCTCCCCGTGCTTGCGTGGGTTTCCTCCCACAGTCCATTTGGGCTATACCATGTTAATTCCAAACATGTACATAAAAGTTGAACTATATTTTTAATATAAAAGCTTTTAGATTGGGTCGACTGATTTAAAATTTTGTGTAATAAGCGCTATTGAATTCACTTTGCTACTCTTTCTGGTGTTTTCCTTGCCATCGTCTTTTCACAAATGACACCTAATATATTTTAAAATATATTTTAGCATTATATTTACTAATTCTAAAAAAATAAAATCTATAGAAAAGTTATATTGATTGTGCTAAAGCTGGGATTTCCATACGGACTGTATCTGTTACACTCACCCGTATTTATCTGCCAGCTCTCTGGCTTGCTTCTCCTGAACTTCTCTTTGATCCGGCAGGTCCGCTTTGTTGCCGATTAGAACAATGTCTGGATTTTCGCAGTAGGCATTCGCCTGTAGCTGACCTACACATTTAATCAAACTGACGTATTAAATGACGTATCAATTTTTTCAATGTCAAAGGTTTTAGACAATTAAACTATGGGAAAATGTACATTGCTTGGACATTACTTGTATATACATTGTAAAGTAAAATGATTTTAAAAAATAAAGTAAATCCCACATGATTTTAATTCCCAAATGTATTATTGTAATAACTTTTCTTTAGTTAACTGTGATATAATTTAATAACACATTGACCACAAATTTGTAAGCAGTTACTCACTCATCCAGTTGCGGACATTTAGAAAGCTTTGTTGGCTCGTCAGGTCGAACATGAGCAGGAATCCCATTGCATCTCTGAAGAAAGCTGTGGTCAAACTTCTAAACCTAATACGATAAAGATTATGCTGGTCCATATGAAATTTAACATCATTTTTATACTAGCACAAAATTATTGATTTTCAAATAAAAGTTCATGCTCAATTTTTAGTAAAGTTTGTGTTTTTAGGGCATATCAATTCTTTTAAATGTGATTATGATATGATTACTCATATGATATCTATATTTATTGTTATTGTCTGTTTATTGTTAGATTAATCAGCAACAGAAAAATACACTTAACATAATGTTCAGGTGGTAGTGCATGCCCACCAAAAAGAAAACTGAGAAAGTGCAAAATGAGAAACAAATTTTTTACAATGCAAAGAAAACAAATAAAAGATTGTTAAAATGTGAATGAAATATTAGAAAAATGATAATGCTGGGAGGCACTCTGGCTCAAACAGATCCAGAAAACAGAGAAGGTGTGGCTGCTATAAAGTTTAAAGTTTGTGTACTATGACTGGAGTATTTATTTGTTATTAGGCCAAACCTCTCTTGCCCTGCTGTGTCCCAGAGCTGCAGATGAACTTTAAATGTCTTTCCTGTAGTTCCATTAGGACTGTTAGTGCTGTACACCTGCAAAACACACGGTTATTACAAACAACTATAAAAAAGGTGTGATAAAGATTTCCCAAACATCAGTTAAGGTTGTTTTACTGTGTGCAAAACATATTTTAATACTTATATTTAATTCCTATGTGAAAAACCGAGTTTGACATCCCTGTGTGTTTTTGAAAATTACTATAGTAAGTAACTGCAATACTGTGGTTATTTGGTGTGGTAAATCATGTAAATCATGTAAAACATGTGTTATAGTAACTCTACTTTTCTAAAAACAAGCAAATAACTACATTCATTTATTTATTCAATCATCTTCTATATCTGCTCATTTCCCATCTATCCTATTCCTCTGAGGGGGAAAAGGCAGGACAGGTCGCCAGGACAGGTTGCCAGGACAGGTTGCCAGTCCATCACATCACACACAAACTCACCTTTATTCCTATGAACAATTTGGAATCAACCTACATTTTTTTGGACTATGGGGGAAAGCTAGACACGCAAGCATAGGGAGAAACACAAAAAGACCCTTGCCAGAAAATCGAACACAGGCCTTCTTGCTCTTGTAAGCCAAACCACTATTTGTGGTGTGTACGTGTGTAGGAATATATTTGTTTTCTTTATTGCCTTTACACCTCCAAATAAGAGTGGCATTCTGGCTTGAAAACACACACATGCATATCACAGGAATAAACCCCGGATTCGGGAATAAGCGGGTACAGAAGATGAAATGAAATGAGTCTCCTTTTTTATAAACCAACATTCACACTCACGCATATCGCAGTACTGTAGATAGTATCTACACAATTTACGATACACAAACAAACTTACCTAAATACACACACTGTATTGGTGATATTAATCATTAGTTACACATACAAATTCCAAAACACACATTACACCCTGTACATCACTCATTCAATGAATCTTTTTTTTTTTCCTTATTGGCTTATTTTAATTTCTCTCTTATGCACACTTGGTCTCTCCTTGCTACTTTTCTAATGATTAATTTTGTGAAAAATCTTTTGGGCAGGGTTACAATTACAGATCCATTTAAATTGGTCTCTCTCCCTCTGTGTGTATAAACTTCTTTTATAATCTTGTACCCTCTTATAACAGGGGCAGTGGTGGATCAAATAATTAAGCCGCAAAATTTTTGCCCGGAAAACCAGGAAGACCTTAAGGCCCACCCCTGCCAAGGAAGACCTGAGTTAAGCCTCACCACTGCCACTTTTGGGTGCTTGAGCAAGACCCCTAACCCTTGCTGCTCCAGGGGCGCTGCATTATAGCTGACACTGGGCCCTGACCCCAATCTTCCAAGGTGGTATTAGGCAAAGAAAAATATTTCTAAAATAAAATGTACAAATAATGGAATTATAATCTGGTTGTACTATAACAGAACTCCAAGCAACATACACACATATATATATATATTTTAATATCTATTCCTGGCTTTGCACAGTTTTTTAATCTGTTTGATAATATAAAAGTAATATGGCTTATAGCCAGGTTATTGTGGTAATTTATACATTTCTTTTACAAACCCCCCAGCAAAATGTTTTTTAAATATGCACTAAACACCCACATGATCATAAGCATATACGCTAGGATGTATGTTCCAACTATATGTAATCATACTTACCCTGTATTTAAATTTATTCATTTATATTTACAGCATTTGGCAGATGCCCTTATTCAAGGCAACTGAGCAATTAGGGGTTAAGGGCCTTGCTCAGGAGCCCTTAGTGGTGGCTTGGTGGTGCTGGAAATCAAACTCTGGTCTCTCTGGTATCAGTCAACACCTTAACCACTAGGCCACCCCGTTCTACTGCTGAAAAAAAAACACTCACTCTGCATACTCTCACATACCGATAAAGCTATTAAGAATCTAACCTGTTTGGAACTCAGACAGGTGGCTGTCAAAATATCCGTTGATATTTAATATAACATTTTGAATACAATTTGATGATGTTCAATGCACTTTAAATGCAATTTGTTAGTGGCTGTTAGAATCACTGTTTGTGTTTGAATCACTAATTCAAAGCATTAGTAAATCAGGTACTAGACGAGGCCTGGGTTGTTTTTACTAGGAGCATTATCATTCTGCAACAGGTTTGGGCTAGTCTTGCATATCTACACCTTCCAACTGACTGCAGTAGGTCTGGGATCCTTGGCCAACCTATGAGAACCGAAGACTGACAGATAATTCAACTAATGCTGTTTAGTTTTGTGCAGCCTCATGTTAAGAAGCAGGGAAACTTCCCCACAGTAATAAATGTGCTATGTCACTAGGTAAACCTTTTAAGAATCTTGATTGACTGGCACTGAATGTAAATACATCACCGTACTTCTTCCATAAGACAGCTTTGGGTCGTTTCGCACGTCTCTCAGAACTTGTGCTCAGTCGTAGGCGGTGCATTCGATACCTGGCCCTTTAGTGGGGACTCACACAACTGATTACACCTCTTAAAACCACCTCTATCAAGTTGCGATTATAGAAACCATCACTGCTATAGAAAAACACAATATAACACTACGTGTCATTAAAGACACAGAGGCAGTTCAAGTATTGAGGATTAAGACTATTTGTATTAAACTGATAAAAAAAAGGTTTATCTAATAACGTCACAAAAACATAAACCATTTATTAAAATATATAATAAGTTTGAAGGCCTTAAGTCAGTGTTACTGGTTAATGTAACTGGTACAATGTAATTGTCTTGCATGACGTGTCTTCCTGTTATGCTTTTTTTTTTTTTGAGCCACTTGGCAAAGACGATGCTGACAGCATGAGTGTAACCAGACACTGACAAAACAGATGCTGGAGAGGCTGGTTACACAGATTAATGTAGACCACATTCCTATTAAAACTGTGAGGTATGAGATATGTAAGGTATGAGGAAAAAATTTTCCCCTAATTTTCTGACTTAATTTTATACAATTTCTGAAATTATTATTGTTTCTCACTGTCAGATTAGTTTGAACATTCTGCTGATTAGCATGGATAAGGTAAAATATTTAACCATCGTGGATGGCGCGGTGGCGTAGTGGTTAGCGCAGTTGCCTCACAACAAGAAGGTCCCAGGTTCGATTCCCAGGCACAGGGTCTTTCTGTGCGGTATTTGTATGTCTTTAAAATTCCCCAAAGAAGTGAATGTGAGTGTGTGTGGTTGTGTGTGTGTGGCCCTGGTCAGACCTGTCCAGGGTGTAACCTCTGCCTTTTGCCCTATGTGCCCTGGGATAGGCTTCAGCAGACCCCGTGACCCCGAGTTTGGGCATAAGCGGGTATAGAAGATGAATAAATGCTCATCAGTAGAATACTCACACACATACAACAAAAGCTTTGCTTGTTTCAGGGGACCGACCCAGAGCAGAAATAAAATTTGGTTGCATTGATTAACACATTTGGGAGATGTTTGACAGCTGAGTCATTTTTAATGCATTATCTCACAGTGCCAACCAAGTATTCTTTTGAAATAGGGGTGTCTCTCTGTGTGGTACTGTTGATGCCTCACACCTCCACACTTCCTGGTTCTATCTAGTTTTTTGTTCTGGGTCAAGTTTTACCCATACCCATGTGTCAGTGGTATGCAGTCAGGATCAGCAAGGTCTTCTCTTCTACACTATAAAATGTACCTCTTAACAATTACAACCTAAATTCTAATATTTGTTCCATGAAAATGTATTAATGTAATTCCAACAGTTTTTTTCTCATTTGTCAGCTTTATTAATATTCTACTTTGTCAGCTTTATTAATATTATTAAAGAATTTGTTTTTTCACCAATTACATTTTGGAACCTGCTTCCCAAGGCCCACTAGCTGGAATATTATGACTTGAATTTTTTTCTGTCCTCTAATTGGTTGATCAGAGTAAAGCCAGTTTCAGCCCAATTTAGCTACTGAACGTCTGTACAGTTAAATTACAGTTTTTACGGCCACAATGGCTGATGGTGGTGAATTAATTCACTTTATTTTAGAAATATGTAAAAATACGTTTTTAAGGTGTACTTTTAAAAAAATTTTGTCATTGTGAGGAGAGCTTGGCTAACCCTGAAGAAGGGAAAGAGTTTATTCACCATATCCAAGCCTGTGCGATGACCGGTAACACGTCTTACAGCCTTTAAATGTTTTATATATTTTATTACATTATTTTTATGGTTTTGTGATGTTATTAGATAAATATTGATTCTGAACTGCTCCAAGGGTGGTGCTGTGGCATAGTGGTTTCTAAAATTGCAACGTGATAGTAATGTTATTTAGAGGTGATAGTGGTGGTATTACGAGTTTATAGTGCTAGAGGTGTATCAGCCATGTAAGTCCCCACTAAAGTAATTATTTAAATCATCATTTAATCATTGGTATCATTTAAAGACAACATTAATTATTTATTTAGTATACAGGAATTTGTATGTAAACAGACCTAATCAGGTTCAATGTAGCACTTTCCCCAAACTGTTGCTTAATTTTAACTAAGTAGCTTTCAGCATGACAACACTTCCACAAAGACATTGTTTTTCCAGATTGTAGTGGTAAAATTAAATACTGACTGCAATGTCTGCAAAGAATTCACAGAACAGTGAAAGTTAAAGAGGAATAAACCTTTTAAAGTAGCATGTTCAGACAGCACCTATAATAGTTCCACCATTTCAATCACCTCAAGACACTTCTTCATTCTAACATGATACCATAAGAACCAGTTACTGCCCATATCTCTGTTTTGATCAAACCATAGCTCATTTTTGTTACCTCACCAACAGTTCAATGGGAAGTGAAGCAAGAGGAAATAAATGTAAGTCATGTGGACCGGGGCAATACATAACACTACTATAAATAACTGTAACTATTCGTAAGGCCATGAGACCCAAATGAAATATTATGAGAACAGCAGGGGTTTTTTCATGTGGACACTCAAATTTATAGCGTAGAGACCAAAGACCA
The DNA here is from genome assembly GCA_026260075.1 of Sisor rabdophorus. Lineage (NCBI taxonomy): Eukaryota > Metazoa > Chordata > Actinopteri > Siluriformes > Sisoridae > Sisor > Sisor rabdophorus. Next base: position 1,034,907 of record JAOTQW010000016.1, read on the forward strand.
GCCATCAGCATAGGCAAACACACACATATTTATTAATCTTTAGTAAATGCCTAACCTTTTTTTTTTTAATTAATGTTTTTTTGTACAACTACGTTTACGTAATTGTGATCTTTATCAATAACATTATTTTTAAGACAAAAAAAAATAACTCACCACCCTCTTTTCCCTGAAGTCAATGCCCACCGTAGTGATGAATTTGGGGTTGAATTTGTTGTCTGTATAGCGGTAAAGGAAGGTTGTTTTTCCCACTCCCGAGTCACCGAGAGCCAGAAGTTTAATCAAATAATCATAGTCCCCATCAGTCATAGTGCTGACCGTGCTTAACCTATCAACAAACAAGATACACAGGCAAAAACATGTCTATTTTAATATTTCATTTCAACATAAATGACACATAAACCCAGAATAGAGTAGTGAAAGAAATGTCTAAAGATTGCTAATAATATAATAATTGCATGTAATATATAAAAATCAATTTATTCAAAAACACTTTTACACCAATAAATATATGTCCAACATAAATAACACTTTAGAGCCCAAATATAGCAAGAAACATAGAACGCCCTGTTTACTGGTCATGTTTTTTTTTTGTGCATGTGTTCTTTAGAGACCCATGATTCAAGTAAGTTAGCAGGCGTCTGAGTAGGTCAAACAACTTTATACTTTATATCATACAAATGGCCAAACAAACGTTTTTAATACTATGTTAACTGACTGAATTTTCCATTTTAGAAAACGAAGAGCCTTTTATGTTACTTAAACACATAACCAGTATCAATTATTTGATCAATTATTTTCGATGATTAAATTTATCTTATTTTACCTACTTAATACTTATTTTACCTAATTAATAAAATAAATGTCATCAAAATACACAGAATGTAAAAATTGCAGTGTAGTTCAAGACTCTTGTAAATAATTGCATTTGGGGGCTGGCTAGCAGTTCAGAACAGCAGGGAACCCATGTAGATTGCACCTGGCCTCAAGACCTCCTCAAACAGATTTGCTACAACAATAATGAAAAAATATTTTTTATTTAATGCTGTTTTTACAACCATGTTTTTCTACAAAGTCGAAACCTTGACCAAGGACATTTATACCTCTTTGGAAGAGTTCCCAAACTTTTTTTGGGAAAACCAATTTTTTTTAACTGGCTTTACTAGTTATCATTGAATAGTTAAAATTAACGTAAAAATAAATAAATTAACGTCATCTGATTAAATCATGGGGCGGCGCGGTGGCATAGTGGTTAGCACGGTCGCCTCACAACAAGAAGGTC
>JAOTQW010000016.1:1090940-1101553 GCA_026260075.1 Sisor rabdophorus
CCCCCCACCCACCCAACTTGTTGTTGTCTCTTTTTCTCTTTAGTTAAAAAAAACTGAGAGCACAATGTGTAAAAATATGGACTTGGGAGGAATTGTTCATAAATTCCGCAGTCATTTTACTGTCACTACTTATTTTCACTTTCACATGCCCTACGGCTTAAAGCTGAGATTCAGAACACGTCCTCAGATAAAAAGCAGAGCTGTGTGCTAAGTAATTTTGTGTGCTAAGCTGCTGATGAACGCTCCCATGTGCTGACTGCAACGATCGATAGAGAGCAGCAAACAGGGTTGCTTCTAATCATGACTTATCGTGAGAAGGTGTGTGTGTGTCTGTGTATGTGTGTGTGCATTGTTTATTTTAAATGAATCATTTCTAAATACAGCCCTTAACAACACTTGATTTGCTTTTCAACAAGAGCAAATTCAATCACTTAAACTACATATAATGCACCAATGTCACATAGTTATTAAATCTGGTTTCTGGTTTTCTAGTTTTCGGAGGAGTGTCTGGACTGGAAAATGTATTAATTTGTTGACCACAAATCCTTGTGATGGGCTGGATAAACTCTATTACAGAAAACAAATTGTGGTGTTAATTCGAGGGGTGTGTGCATGATGAAGTGTTTACTCTGAATACCGTGTGCTTATTAGATGATTAGGATTTCCTGGAATCTGTTTGGTGAAGTGTTTTCCTGTAACATTGGGGAAAATGTGTGCGTGTGTGTGTGTGTATGTGTGCGTGCGTGCGTGTGTGTTTTTAGTGGCTCTGTGTTGGTCTACATGATAGACAATACTACAGGATCAATGCAGCTGTCACACAAGTTGGAGCTAAGCCCCAAACACTACCCAGGTAGGTCATACAGGTACACACACACACACTTCTCACAGGTTGTATTAGTTGTCTAATTGGTGTCATATTTTTCCCTTCATTATTGAGCTGTCATTATGATTAGTTATTTGAAATGGCAAACAATAAAGGTTGTGTTGTCTTAGACAGGTTTTGTTGTGTGTTGTAATCAGGTCGGTTTACTGAACGGAAGTTTGGGGTTTTGTCCTTTTGCTGAAGCCGAATATTTCATCTTATATAATTATTGCTTTTTTTCCCCCAGATGTGCCCACTTTACGTGTCAGTTGTGTTGATGAAGTTTTTATAGAGGTGCTGTGATTTTGAGCCTATTTTCCTAAGAGATTTTAGCAAAGCAATGATGTATTTATTTATTTTCGAAATACACAAGCCTCTTCCCCCGCATTCAGCAAAGTTCTCCCAGATCCATGTGTGATGGTAAAGTTACAGAAAACAGGCGCTGCGCTGAACAAAATGCTTGCTTATTCCCACCACGCCTCAACACCTCTGTTATCATGTACATTTTTTGGCGTTTCAGTGGAGAGAATTCTAAATTCTCCAACACAAAGCCACCATTTCTGGACCCCTGAGCAGGGCCCTTAACCCGAAAACTGTCTCGAAAAGGGCTTGTACACGTTTACATAACTTAACCAATGAGCTGCCATATAACCGCATAGTAGCTGCTATAATTGAAAGATCAGGGTTTGATTTTCAGCACCACCAAGTTACCACTGTTGGGCCAATGAGCAGGGCATCTTGTTTCTTGGTATAAGGCTTTCTGCTGATTCTGTGGTGATTTTGCTGAGCTCATACCCTACTCAACTTTCCTGATGGTCCAGAGCCAGACAATGCAGCTCCCGTTGAAAGAGCCATCCATAGATTTGTACACTGCTTCCCCCTAGTGGCAGTAAGAGGTTGAAAAACACTGCTTATCTGTCTAGGTGTTTCAGGGACTTTTGATGATGTTCAGATGCTCAAATTTTGCTTGACTTATTGCCACTTTACTCTCTCACACACTCTTTTACTCTCTCTCTCTCTCTCTCTCTCAGATATTCATAATAAAACTGGACCAGTTAAACTGATCCGTTGGTCTCCGGACTGCAGTGTTGTCATGGTCACCTGGGCGTGTGGGGGACTCTCTATGTGGAGTGTATTTGGAGCTCATCTCGTCTGCACACTTGGGGAAGATTTCACGTGAGTCTTGCCGCATACACACACGTCAAAGCTGCATAATAAAAAAAAATTAAAAAAAGGATGAGTTACAGGCTGTAGGTTTGATAAAAAATTGGGGGCAGAAAGGAAATAAGACATTAGATATAGGAGAAAATATCTTGGTAGTTGTTTCGTTTGTCATTTGGGCACAAAATTGCCCCTTACGATTGAAGACTACATGACAAGAAGAGGATTTTAATTTTACTTATACTATTCATTCATCTTCTATACCCGCTTAACCATCCATACCACAGGGTCACGGGGTTGCTGGAGCCTATCACAGCATTCTATTAAGTACATAAAACATCAGTGATATTCCCTTATTTAATTACATACAACTTTTCTTATGTCTATTTTCTACTTTTACTCCTTCTCTCCTCAGATATCGCTCAGATGGCAGTAAGAAAGAGCCACTAAAGATCTGCTCTATGGTGGGTGAATCCTCTCTTTCTTTCCCCTCAATGGGTCGATTATTCTAAAGCCCACAAAGTTCTGCTTCTCCGTTGCCAGATTTTGCTCATTTTATCCTTCATTATATAAAGTGTCCTTAAATTAAATGCGAGGCGCTTTGGAAAAAAATAGGTGACGTCCTGTATCCCTGTGCTTTTTAGAGCTGGGGGGCAGAGGGTTACCACCTGTGGGTGATCGGCAGCACAGAGGCGGGCATCGAGACGACTCCACAGTTAGGCCAGGCCTCCATCCTGCAGTTTCAGTTCATTAAAAGCGCACTTACAGTCAATCCCTGTACGGTAAGAACACACACACAAGCATGTAGTGTACTGAATCGAGTTTCTCTAGACTAGACCAATAACAGTGCGAGGCTATACAAATGAACAATGTTGTGTTATTGAGGTTGAGCTGATATGTTCATATGTTAAAGATTTTATTTTCTCATTGTAGAGAACACGAATTAGAAAAAAAAATGGGTAAATTATACCCCCCCCCTCTCCTCCCCTATACATGCACTCCAGTGCTAACACGTTTCATTACTTTTTTGTGTGCGTGTAGAGTAACCAGGAGCAGGTGCTTCTCCACGGTGAAGATCGGCTGCTGATGACGTGTGGAGAAGCTGCAGTTCAGATAAACAACCAGGACCAACACTCGCCACGGAGCACCACACACACCCAGCTCGACACTTTACTGGGACACAAACACTGGCACGTGGTCCAGGTACACACACACACACACACACATGTGCACACACACAATGTATGAATGTACAGCTTGAGTGTCATACAAAAAACAACAACACCACAGCCATTAATGTCTAAACCCCTTTGCAACAAAAATGATCACACAACTAAGAGAAAATGTCCAAATTGGGACCTTTCCTCCCTAAACACCCTATGACAACCACTGCTTTGTTAAAGAAGCTGAGGGTAAAGGTGATGGACTAGCCAAGCATGTCTCCAGACCTAAACCCTATTAAGCATCTGTGGAGTATCCTTAAATGGAAAGTGAACTCAATATCCGTAAGGGTTACAGCATTGCCATGTGTATATGTATATGTACGCGTGTGTGTGTATATTAGATACTATATAACTTTTGCTCTTTTATACAACTAAGCAATTGAGGATTAAGGGGCCCAGCAGTGGTAAGTAGGTGGTGTTGGGAATCAAACCCCGATCTTCATATCAACAGTCCAACACCACTACCTCTTCCCCTCACAAACATCTGTTACATTTAAGACTGACTTGCCCATGGCATCATGCTGATTGGGAGGTTAATACCAGCAACACTAATCAAGCCCTTTAAACCCTCAACTGCTTAGATGGTTTATAAAAAGTCATGCTGCATAATAACACCTGCAACATTGCAGTTGAGCAATAAGCAAAACAAATCCTTGCAAAAACTTGCAATTTATTAATTGTTCTGGGGAAAAAACAACCTAATGTCAAAGAAAATAAGGTTGGTGCCCTTGTGTAGAGGGTTTAACGTGCCAGCATCCATGTGCCGCTGCTCTCTGGCATCCCGTCTACTCCCGCCCCCTCTCCTTCCCCCATTTCATTTTCTCTCTCTCTCTCTAGCTGTGTGAAGTGGTAACTGTTGTTTCTGTTTTCAGATTCACAGTACGTATCTGGAAACTAACTGGCCAATTCGGGTGAGTGTGTTCGGGATGGTGCATTATTTTCAGAGAAGTGTGCACTGGCTTTAACATTTGTTTGTGTGTATAGTTTACAGCCATAGACTCAGCTGGTCAGTGTTTGTTGGTAGCAGGAAGACGCGGATTTGCACATTACTCATTACATAGCAGAAAATGGAAGCTGTTTGGAAACATTACCCAGGTAAAGATTGCCTCATCTGATCGAACAATGCAATGCATGATTTTTCTATTCATTCATTAGGACACCTACCTAATAGCAAGAAATGTTTTTCTTATGTGTTTCTTTGCAATCGTGTGTCTCGCAGGAACAGAGTATGACCGTGACTGGAGGGCTCACCTGGTGGAATGACTTTGTTGTTGTTGCCTGTTACAATTTCCTCGACCAGCAGGAGGAGGTATAGGACCTCTGTTTACGTTTCCATTGACATTTTGGCAGATGCCCTAATGTTCGGATGTCTGATCCCAAGATCTGATCAGCCCTCCAACATTTCAAGAATTGAACTGTCACTTAAATTCTTTATAGACTTTATTTATTAGTTTTTTTTAATAAATGACTTAGTCTTAGTGTCTACTAAAGGTTACCAATTACCAAAAGTCTTATTGTGAATACCAAGTTTGACTCCAAAGTTATATTAACAGTCAGAATTGTAAGACTTTGAATGGAACACCATCTCTGCTGAGCAATCAATGTGATATTTTTTTTTGATTTTCTATCTTTTTGCGTGTGTAGCTGAGATTATACCTCCGTTCCTCAAACCTCGATAACGCTTTTGCGAGCGTCACAAAGCTGCATGATGAAACTTTGCTGCTCAACGTGTTCAGAAACACGATCATTTTGTTTCGCACTGACTGCTCCATCTGCCTTTATAACATCGAAAAGAAGCCCGACAGGTAAATAAGCCACACAAACACACCAACCTGTAACACCACATGCTTTCTTTCTCCTATAACTGTGTGTTAATATAAACAATAAAAAACAACCAGCAACGGTAACATGTAAAATACACACACACACACGCATACTCCTACCCATTAGTCCGAATCCATGAAATCAGACGTCGGCTGGTGAGATTTGTAATTTAAACGCTGTTTGAAAAACTTGTAACTTGAAAGTTTGTAACTTAAACTTGTTTCTCGAGAATTTGTGCTTTTTAAAAAATAAAAAACTGGTAATTTCCTCATTTGTCTTCAGCTCTTCAGTGTCTGTAGATTTACTGCAGGAAGTGTCGATGTCACGTTATATTCCTCATCCTGCGCTGGTGGTTTCGGTCACACTTACTTCAGTCCGTACAGAAACGGGAATGTCACTAAAAACCACACAGCAGGTATACACACACACACGCACACACACATGCATGCTTAGTTAATTCGGTCAGATTAAAGTTATTCATATAAACATGGCTGCCTCATACACTTCAGTTAGAACTGAGACCCCCAAACACACACACACACACTCTCGCTTCTCCACATCTGTAAATGTATTCTGATAAGTGCAGGTTTTATTAGCAGGCAATAGTGTAAATATTTTGTTTGCGAGAATGTTGGCTAACTGAATTCTTTTTGTTTAATGAGATTTGAAAATCCATTTAACTTTCTCTCTCTTTCTCTCTCCCTCTCTTTCTTTCTCTCTTTCAGGCATGTAATGCAGAGAGTATTTTGCTGAATTTGGCTGGTCAGTTAATCATGCTGCAGAGAGATCTGTCTTGCCCACAGCTACGAGACAAGGACACATCAGCCAATCAGAAAACACTGGTAAGTTCCAGGCCAGGTATTTAACTTGCTAGCAACTAAATAAAAAGGTGTCGGATAAAGTTTTTCTGCCTACGTCTTTCTCGTGTTTTCTATACTGTTTGTGTTACTAGTGTTTGATAGAAGCATTTAAGTAAGTTTTAAATTCTCCCCTTTCAGCTGCCTTTCTCTCCACCGGTGGTTCTAGCTCAGTGTGTGGAGAGTGTGTGGGCCTCGAGTCACTCTGCATCTAAGAAGCGGCACCTAGTGGAGGCTCTGTGGCTGTCATGTGGCGAATCAGGGATGAAAGTGTGGCTCCCTCTGTTTCCCCGCCGCGAGAACCGTAAACCGCACTCATTCCTCTCGCGGCGCATCATGCTCTCGTTCCTTCTCGACATCTACCCTCTCACTGTGCTGTCAGAGGACGCACTTGTTTTGGGTGCTGCTAATGACACTCTACTTTATGACTCTTCTTTTTCCCCCAAAGATAGTCTCGCAGGAAATGCCTCCTCTGTTGAGGGCATTGGAGGAGATTCTCTCACCAAAGAAGGCCTTTCTCGCAGGCTCTCCACCTTTTCTTTGTCCTGCGAGACCCCAGAGACATTTTTTCCCTTCTGTTTGGTAGAAAGGACATCTCAGATCTACCTCCACCACCTTCTTCGTCAGCTGCTTGTAAGAAATTTGGGGGAACAGGCTTTACTGTTGGCTCAGTCGTGCTCATCGCTGCCTTATTTTTCACACGTACTGGAGCTGATGGTACACGTGGTGCTAGAGGAAGAAGCCACATCCCGTGAGCCTATCCCCGACCCGCTGCTGCCCACGGTGGCCAAGTTCCTAGCGGAGTTTCCCTTGTTCCTGCGTACCATCGTCCACTGCGCCCGCAAGACTGAGTTCAACCTCTGGAACTACCTTTTCGCTGCTGTCGGCAACCCAAAAGATCTCTTTGAGGAGTGCATCATGGCCCGGGATCTGGACACTGCAGCTTCTTATCTCATCATACTGCAGGTACAATAAGCTGTTCTGATATGTGGAATTTAGATGGAGTATAAAAGGGATTAACACCAAATGTTGGGTTAAATATATTTCAGACAAGACAAATATGTTAAAATATTTAAAATATTTTGCATAACAGTATTTTAAAGTGCCAACAATTTTTTTGGTTTGAGAATGACATGAAAATGGCGATTATGGCAATTTGCATATTGGCATGGTCGCCTCACAGCAAAAAGATCCTGGTTTGATTTTTTCGGCAAGAGGTCTTTCTTCGTGGAGTTTGCATGTTTTTTGTCATGCTTGCCTGGGTTTACTCCGGGTTCACAGTTTTTCTTCCACAGTCGATTTGGTGATTCTAAATTGCCCATAGAAGTGAAGGAGAGTGTGTGGTTGTTCAGCAAGACGATGGACTGGCGACCTGTCCAGGCTGTTCCCCTGCCCTTTTGCCCTAATGTGAACTGGGATAGGCTCCAGCTGACTCCTGTGACCCCGAGTTAGGGAATAAGCGAGTAATAGACTTATTGTTCTTTCACAGTTTATCTAGGGCTCTCAGACATCCCAGAAAACTAGGAAATTATAGAAACTTATACAGCTTTCCAGGCTTCAAACATCATCTTGTTGTCTTAATATCAAAATTGATATTTTAATGTTTGTTTTTATTATTGATGACTAGTTTTGTGATCTAACACAATTACGTTGGTTAAAAAAAAAAAAGACCAAGTTTTAATACACAAGCTTTCTCGGGGACACATAGTGACAATGTTTTGTTTTTTTTTGATGGTGGTTGCAGGTGCTAGGAGTTTAGTGCTTAATTCTTTTTAGCAACATTGTCATGTAAGCACGTACCCAACCCTTAAAACGGTGTTTAAATGGATCCTACAGACCGGTCTGCACCAGATCACCAAGCGTGTACAGTAATTTGCAGATCACTTATTTCCCCATCACAAAGGAAAGTTTCAGTTGTGTTTGTTTTGGCTTGCTAGACTACACCAGCTGTCCTCAACCTTTATTGTGCCATGGACTGGTTTAATGTCAGACAATAATGTATTGTCCAAAGCCCTGAATCTGTGATCCATGTCTGTTGTTCCTATATTAATGTATTTTTTTAATGCCCTGGAAAATGAACTGGTAAAAGGATTGGAACCCTGTCACACAATGGGATTCACAGGCAAAGCTCTTGCTACTAGTAGCGCCTGATAAAACATATATTGGATTATTCATTAAGAACTTTGTTCGGTTGGTGTGTAGAAGGCTTCAGAGTCCAGCAAGTGCAAGGACTGTCTCCTAAACTTGAAAAACATCCCTAATAACTTTTCCCAACCTCTCAAGAGTGTCTGGTGACACTGCCTTTTCCAGCATGATGGAGCACCTTGCCATGAGGCTAAAGTGATGACCAAGTGGCTCTGGAAACAAAACCTCTACATTTTGGATCCCTGACCAGGAAATTTCCCAGAACTTGTGGTTAAACCGCAGCACAAATTCTGACCAACTCCCAGCATAGATTATTCAAGAATGTTCTGCCATCACAGTCAGGATGTGGCCCAGGCATTTTTTGACAGCATGCCTGAGGAAAATGCAGAGGTCTTGGAAAAAAACCATTCTGACCCAAATAGATTTCAACAATTTTACTTTCACACACAGTTGGTTCTGATACACTATTATCAGCTAACCACTTCTTGATTACCCCCAATTTACAGTAAAAAGTGTTTGGGTTTGATTCTGCATTATATCCTTTTTTCCCATTTTTATCGCTTTGTTATTCTTAAAGAACTTTTATAGGAATATTGCATGTTTTATTTTTACTCGGGGGGGGGGCTACCAAATATGACTGCAAGTATCAGAACAAAAGGCAATGGGGTCACGTCCCACCAGTGTAGTTTTCTTATAATGGTGTGATTTGTTGTTTATTTTTCTTTTAAGAACATGGAGGCTCCAGCAGTGAGTCGTCAGCACGCTACTCTTCTCTTCAACACAGCACTTGAACAAGGCAAATGGGATCTCTGTCGTCACATGATTCGATTCCTCAAAGCTATTGGGTCAGGGGAGAGCGAGACCCCGCCCTCAACTCCAACCAGTCAGGTGAGCGGGAAATGTATTAAAAAAGGGTTTAAAATCATGCAGCAATTCATCCATTCCTAATCCTTTTATTATTTTCCCTCTGTTCAGGAGCAAAGCTCTACGGGAGGATTTGATTTCTTTCGCCATCGCAGTATCAGTCTGTCTCAATCAGCAGAAACGCTTTCTACAGGAAAATTCAATTTACAGAAAACCTTCAGCATGCCATCAGGACCCTCCACTAAAGGGTCAGACCTCTGCATTCTCACACACACTCGCACACAATTGGTTATTCAAGTATGTTATTTCCAAGACTCTACAGTAATTCATACTTAAACCATATTTAAAAAGTGTGTGTGTGTGTGTGTGTGTACAGAAAGGACGGTGAAAGTGCTGAGAACATGTACATCGACATGATGTTGTGGCGCCATGCACGGCGTTTGCTGGAACAGATCCGTCTGAAGGACCTTGGCTGTTTTTCAGCACAGCTGGGCTTTGAGCTGATTGGCTGGCTGACCCGCGAGCGCACACGTGTTGCCCGTATCGTTGACTTTGTTTCTGCACTTAAATGCCTCCATAATGACTTTCTGTGGCCTTTTCCCGTTCTCCCCGCTGGCTCACCGCTCAAAAACGGACGGTGTCGAGCAGGTACGTGTCTGTCTTATTTAAACGCCTACAGGACCATGACCAAGGGGTGTAACTGGTATACAAGGAGAAAAAGGGGTGTCCCTTTAGTAAATGAAGTCAATGTCCTAGTTTATAGTTTGTTTCACTCCTTTTGTCTCCCTCTTTTTTTCCTCGTTCTGTTCCTGTGTTTATCTTGTTTCTCTTTTTTTTCTCTCTGTCTCTCACTCACGCTCTCTTCCTTTGTCCTTTTTCTCTGTCTCCCTCTCTTTTTCTGTCATGTCTTTAGCTCTTTTTTTCTTTTTGTTCTTCTGCTCTTTATTTGTCTGTATCCTCTCAATATCTCTCTTTCTATTTCCTTGCATTCTAGTGCTGAGCGCACATCTGCTGAAGTCTCGTTCCAGCGATAGTTTAGTGAACAGCGATATGGACACAGCACCACCGCAGATTACGAACAATCACAACTGGTTAGATGGACTGGGGGCGGAGCCTAAAGAGATTGACTCGGCTTCTTCACACTGCGCGCCACAAACGCAGGAGGCCTTCCTGTCCCCTCTCATCAATAAAAGTGAGTGCCAATGTTTCGTTTTATTTCCTTTCATTGATTGTTGGGTTGTGTCGGAACCCGAGCTATAAATGTGATCACGGTATAAATTGTTTTTAAAATAAGTTCTTAAGAATTAAGTCTTGTCGTTGTTTACTGTGGGTATTAAAAGATTAGCGCTTGTTTGTGGAATGTTTAACACTATTTATGTATTTATTTTTAGCCGAGGAGTGCAGCATCGGCTCAGCCACCGATCTAACGGAGACGAGCTCTATGGTAGACGGTGATTGGATGATGGTGGATGAGAACAACTTTACCCTGAGCCAGTCAGAGCTGGAGCACATCTCTATGGAGCTGGCCAATAAGGGACCACACAAATCCCAGCTGCAGCTAAGGTGCGCTTATTATTATTTTTTTGGCTTCACTGAGCAACAGGGTGGCAGCGCAGTGGCGCAGTGGTTAGCACCGTCGCCTCACAACAAGAAGGTACTGGATTCGAATCCCGGGCT
>JAOTQW010000016.1:1136192-1146758 GCA_026260075.1 Sisor rabdophorus
ACCCCCAAATGCTCAGTTGTAAGTCGCTCTGGATAAGGGCGTCTGCCAAATGCTGAAAATGTAAATGTAAATGCAATTTCTGCACAGAAAGACGACCCAGCCCAGGAATTGAAACCAGGACCTTCTTGCTGTAAGGCAACCATGCTAACTAATACGCCACTGTGCGCCTATATTTAACATTTGATATATGGATGTGGCCATTTGTCAAATGCCAACAAAATAAATGTCTATTGTGCAATAGAATTTACAACTAAAAGCACTTTTATAATATTTTTGCACCAAGAATATCAGTTTTCTATATTTTAAAAACATTTCACTGGACACAAAAATACTAATGCAGAAAAGAGCATGCTTTACCTTAAAAGTTGGCTCCACTGGGAGCTGGGGAGGATGAGACTTGTTTTTTTCCGGAATGTTCTTCAGAATATATTTTTTTCCTGTTCAAAGAAAATCAGAACACCAATTAATAAAAACATACTTTACAGCACTGGGACAAACTAACAAGTTCTTTTAAGTCATGAGACACCAGTCAGAAATCTTAAAAAAAAATTTCCATGGTTGGCATCGATATGTTACTTTATGAGGACAATCAGTAAAACTACTGCAAATTCAGTTTTTTGTCTATTGTGTCATATTTATGATAACAAATTTACCAAATCCACAAGTTTTTACAATTTCTCTAATTTATTTATATATATATATATATATATATATATATATATTCTATACACACATTTTCGAATAGATTTTTTATACTGCCTTAATATTATTTTAAATAATGTCACTGTCAGCACAACACAATTATTTTGGCTGCAAGTTGAAATTTCAAAAAAACACAGCACACATACTCCTTGAGAGAACTTTGGCAATTCTAATTCGGTGCGTCTACATACCGTGGGGCAAAAAGGTATTTAGTCAGTACTAATTGAGCTGAAGTTCTCCCACTTAACAAAATGAGAAAGGCCTTGTAACTATGAAAGACAAAATAAGGGGAAAAAAACTCAGAAAATCACATTTTTCAATAATTTATTTGCAAATTAAGGTGGAAAATAAGTATTTGGTCAATAACAAAAGTTTGCTTGTTAGCAATGACAGAGGTTAAAAGTTTTCTCTAAGTTTTCACAAGGTTTGTTGGTGTTTTGGTGCATTCCTCCATGCAGATCTCATGTTTTGGAGCTGTCGCTGGGCAACACAGACATTTAACTCCCTCCAAAGATTTTCTATAGGGTTGATATCTGAAGACTTGCTAGGCCACTCCAGGACCTTGAAATGCTTCTTAAGAATCCACTCCTTCCTTACCCGGGCGGTGTGATTGGGATCATTATCATGCTAAAAGACCCAGCCATGTTTCATCTTCAAAGCCCTTTCTGACAAAACATAGTCATATTCTTTCCTTCAACTGGATCAGTCCTCAGAAAAACAGCCCCAAAACATGTTTTACAGTAGGTTTGGTGTTTTATGAATGCAACTCATTCTTTCTTCTCCAAACACGCCAAGAAGAGTTTTTATCAAAGAAATTCTATTTTGGTTTCATCTGACAATATGTCATTCTCCCAATCCTTTTCTGGATCATTCAAATGCTCTCTAGCAAACTTTAGACAGGCCTGGACATTTACTGGCTTAAGCGGTGGGACACGTCTGGCACTGCAGGATTAAAGTTCCTGGCGGTGTAGTGTGTTATTGATGATAGCCTTTGTGACTTTGGTCACAGCTTTCTGCAGGTCATTCACTAGGTCCCCCTGAGTGGTTCTGGGATTTTTGCTTATCATTCTTTGTAATCATTTTGACCCCAGGGTGTAAGATCTTGCATGGAGCCTGAGATCAGGGAGATTATTATTGGTCTTGTATGTCTTCTATTCTTTAATAACTGCTCCCACAGTTGATTTCCCAGCCTGGTGCAGTTCTACAATTTTGTTTCTGGTGTCCTTTGACAGCTCTCTGGTCTTGGCCATGGTGAAGTTTGGAGTGTGACTGATCGAGGTTGTGGACAGGTTGTCTTTTATACTGATAACGAGTTCAAACAGGTGCATTAATACAGGTGACGAGTGGAGGATAGAGGAGCCTCTTACAGATGAAGTTACAAGTCTGTGAGAGCCAGAAATCTTGCTTGTTTGTACGTGACCAAATACTTATTTTCCAAAATAATTTGCAAATAAATTCTTTAAAAATCTGTTTTTTTCTTATTTTGTCTCTCATAGTTGAGGTATACCTATGATATGAAATTACAGGCCTCTCTATCATGGAAGAAGTTGCACAATTAGTGGCTGACTAAATCCCCCCCCCACTATTCTTTACAGTAAGTACCTTGAAGAAATTGCTATGCTTTGTACAATTACAGGCCACTTCAGTATAATTTTTCAGTATTACTGGAGACAGATAAAACAGGATTGTGTGCAGTTGATTCATGTAACGATGCTTCTCTCTGATTAGCTTAACTGTTCAGACAATTATATAAGAAAAACCGTTGCATTTGCAGCTGAACAAGAGCGGAACAAGACGTTGCTGACCATCCACCATGTCTTTCTTATATAATTGTCCAAAAAGTTAAGCTAATCAGAGAGAAGCATCGTTACATAACTCAACTGCAGACAATCCTGTTTTATCTGTCTTCAGTAATACTGAAAAATTAAATTACGCAGTGCGAGCAGACACTTGCAACAGAAGAAACCCACTGTTCGTAAGTCAATAGCTCCCTCCTCTGGCAAACTACAGCTAGGCCTCAGGATTAGCTACTTGGCAAGAAGTACTGAAACTTAGCCATCCGCATTCTGCAGGGTGAGAAATACATGTCCCAAGAGCTGTGCAAGCTAGGCAAAAAGAAATTAGGTTGGGTTTGGAATCAGTGCGTCTTTTCCAGCAGGAAATGGGACAGCAGGAGTACAGCTGACAATGCGAGTTCATGATTGTGGACGAAAAGGTGCACCTCCGATTCCCTAAAAAGGCTTAAGATCATCTGGACAGACTTGGGATCAAGCCTCCACTCTCTTTAGGGAGTGCCTCTTAAGAGCAAATCCGCACACCAGTTTAGATGACTGGCATGTGAGCTGCTCTGATAGATAGCCGATGGCGATATGCCCGCATCCAGGGGTGAGCAGCCCTCACGCAGAGAGCACAGGAGTGCACAGCTCCCTGGAAAATTATACAAAAAAAATCACACACGTATTGTCTGTACAAGATCAGTGCACTCCACTGTGCCACTCGTGAAAGAAAGGCCTCGAAATCTAAGCAATTTATTTGCTGGTGAGCCTGCAAAGTCAACCACTGTTCCAAACAACCAACCTTGTAGACGGCTCTCCAGACTTGGATCAATGTGTCTGTCCATGCAGGATGTCACCGTCTCAAGGGGACTTTCCGGCTGTACAATTCAAGGGTCCTGCCTCTACCTCGAAGCACTGACACATCTGCAAGTGACCACAATGAGCATGCTGCTCCATTTCCACACTTATGCTGGGACCCGAGCTTTTAGCCCAAACTACAGCGACTTGCTCTCCCGGTAAAAAAAATAAGTTTCCTAATATTGCCGCCCCACGCCCCTTTATATTTTCGCTAGACAGTGGAACGTACTCATTGCTTATTTGCATACGGGCAGCAAATGGCCCAGTCTAAAAGACTGGAGAGAGCCAATAATGAGCTTGGGGAATTTCCCACAGCATATGCTGTGCAATGTCAAGTGAAGCTCAAAAGTGAACCAAATTTAGCTCACCAGTGTTTTGTTACACAACTGTCAAGACAAAATTATATGTTAAATAAAGGTGTGTAAAATGCAATTTAACTTAAAACCATCATTTAAATTATCCAGTAACAATACTTACTGAATTGTAAACATTTCTATAATAGATTAAATTGATTTTTTTGTACATCTTGTATGTTTGTACACAAATGTAGCAATACTGCGTTCTCTTCCTCACCTAATTTCTGTATTTTTCTTCTATCTGTCCTCTTCAAGTCAACAGCAACTTTGGTACTATTGGCCCTTCTGGCTTTTCTGAACCTCTTTAGCCCAAGCTTGCCTGCTCTGTCCTTAATTCCAAGGAATTTTTCTTTTTTTTTCTTTCGTCTCTTTTTTTTGGACTGTATTTCCCCCGCTCTTAAAAGGCTAGAATGTTGAAAAACCACAACAGAGGTCCGATCTGAATTAGCTGTAAAACAAATGCATGAGTGAGGCTCTGGATCTGTGTGGGGATCCATGGAACACTTTGGACAAGGATGTCTATCTTGACAAACCGATTCAGTCTTTACTGTGGCACCTACTTCTGATGGCAAAGATGATTCTAGAGCATTTGTACTCAAAATGTTGGTAGGAGATTTGTCCATGTTGCATTGAATGCCTACTTTAGGGTTCAGTTCACAATCTGCATTTTTCTTGTCCTCCTCTTTTAATTCTAGGCTTTGCTTTAGCTCAGTGTCCTTGAAGAGTTTAAAACTTGGCAACTCCTCCTTACAATGTAGCTGAAACTTGTCAGGGCCTTTGTAATCTACCTCACTTTCTTCTGAGTCATCATCTCTTCGACAGAATTCACAGTTTCCAGCATTGACTTTGGGACTTAAGTTCTTCTCTGTCCTGTCCACCATTTCAGGCTCTAGCTTTTTTACAGAAAAAGATGGTAAGGGGAATTCCAGTGGTATACATGGACTCTGGCAGTATATACGCAGATCTGCCCCACAGAAATGTGGAAAATGTATGTATGTATTCTCTTGACTGTCATAGCCCAAAATTGACTCTCTGCACTCATGAATAGGCTGTCCAAGCACAGCGTCCTGAATGTCCTTTTGAGTCTCGTATATGTTGTCACAGAGGCCCTTAAGCAACCAAACACGCTGGTTGAACGGCAACAAATGGAATGGTTTCTCTTCCAAGGGACTTGATTCACCCAGTGTCCAGAAAAATCTGTGGCAGAGTCCAAGATGTTCAGCACAAGCTTCTTGGTCTTTGGCCCGACCTATAGACTGATACCATCCCAGGACTTTCTTTCTCAACTCTGCCTCCCAGCGACGATAAGGCAGTGCTGGTCGCCTGTGGAGTGTTATTCTTCTGTGAGGCGGGCAAAGCAGGGAAGTCATAATCTTTGCCAAGAATGAGCTACATCGAGGCATTAGCAGGCAGCGTTCCAATTCAAAGAATACAATCTCTGGAAGATTTAATGCTGTCTGGGCCAGGCACAGGAAGTGTCCGATAGCAGGAAGTTCCCACATGGTGCTGATAGGCCATGGTTCTGCAAGCGAAAGCAATGAGTGCTCCCATTCTTCCACTTCTTTGGCTGAGGCCTCTCCAGCCTCCCTCTTCTCAAGGTCTCGCTGTCTGTGTCAAAAAGAATAATTTAATAGGATGTTAGAAAGGAGGTTGACATTCAGAACAATTAAATACAAGACTTAGCTACAAGGAGTAGACGATATTGTGCCGAATACAAATTTCTACCCATGTTTTTGTAATACCAGATTTACCCGCGTAATCATCAGCTGTCAAAAATGATCAATTTACCGTTTTTCTTCTCTGGCCCGCTGTTGTTCCTCTAACCGAAGTGCTTGCACCATAATAGATTCCGAGCCACACATAGAAATGACTGCCAGGTTTCGTGGCACAGTTCGTCGTCTAGATGAAGTGCTAACTGGGGCTTTCTCATCTTCAGTGCCAAAACGACCCCTAGAAGTCACGACCAAAGCTGTCTTCTCTCTCAGAACCCTATTTGAAGTAAACAAAACAAAACAAAAAAAACAAAAACTGACCTATTATATCTATATTATTGTAGCTATTATTATAAATGATGATTATTATACAAGAAGATTGTCACATCAATCTGTTCTGTCAGTAAGTTTACTCGTTCATGTTATGAAGATAGCAGTGGGGTGAAGAGCAAAGTGCATTGAATTTGCCATGCCTACCTTGACAACAATGTTAACTTTTGCTCCAGGATGATCTCCAGTTTTTGTGCCTGCTTGGAAATCCAGTGATCAATACCATGATATCTATAGCAGTTTTCCAACATCTGTCGAAAATCTGCCACAAAATCAGTAATGCTTTCATATTCCTGTTTGTTGAACTTGTGTTCTATCTTGTGCAAACACATATCATTTCTGGATTGATCCCCAACAGGGACCCAAAATGGGGCAGTCACAGCTTTATGTTTCTCCAGAAGAAAACTCTGAAATATCCGATGGGCCTGCTGTATTTCTGGTGTCAAACAGTCATGATGATCCTCGGTGCTGTTTTCAGGTATAGAACAAATGTCTTCAGAGTTTTCCAGCATGTCCAAATCACAGTGTGAAATAACACTCTGTGACTCAGTCACTGAGCCGTTGCACAGTATTTCCGAAATCTGTGAAGAATCATTTTCATAATATTTTGACCCGGCCTGGTCAAATACTGTGCCCCTACGAAGATGGTCCACAAAAACTAGGTTTTTCTCTTTCGTCTCAAGTCCAGCTATGTCTTTTTGACCCTGGATGTTATAATCTGGCATGCGTGATGAAGGAGCTATCCTGTTTTTATCATCCAAGTCAATGTGCACCTTCATCTTCTGTTCAGACCGAGAATGATGCAGATCTGGATCTTCAGAATAGATTCAAATGTCATCTGGCAACAAATTAAGCCGTAACAGTTTAAACAAGAGGTTTGTTTAGAAAATGTACAAATGATTCCAAGTACAAATGTATTTTACAATTTTAAGTTAGCAAAGAAAATCTTCAAACATAAGAGATAAAATAAATCTTAAATAACAAAGGAGTTTATTATTATTTATTTCCCAGCCTGTGTTTTATAAGCACACTAATTACATTATTATTACATAATATTAGCACACTACTACTAACTTACTACTGCTCCCCTACTGCTAGCCTTTGTCATTTTCTACACTGTTAGCAATGGACAAACTAATTCTGGGTCACTCGCAAGGTCTTTGCACACTAAAGTCTGACATTTTTGTACGCATGTTTTTTTTTGTATTTGTGACTTCAAAGATCAGTTAAGAGTTTATTTCAGGATGTCAGACTCTATATTTAATACATTGTTGGCAGTGCTGGATCCAAATTTTAAAACAGAAGACCACCGATCCTAAACAGATTGGTAGCATGTCATGTCAGCACACAGATTTCAAACAGCAGGAGATTAGATTACAGCAGTGGTTCTCTAGTCTGCATGCTACCAATCCAATCCAAAAAATCAAAAACGGTGCAATACACAAGGGGAGATTTTTTAAACAAAATTACCATTACATACTAACTGACCTGACCATCACCTGTGTAATTTATGTCCGTGATGTAGCGAGGGCTTTATGGTTTTATTTAATAAATATCTGGGATAATCGAAATAAATAGGAATTTGACGTTTTATGATTTTTACTGAAATAAAGATTGAGGTTTATTGATTGTTTTAATTTCCATAAGAATACCTGACAGGCTGTATGGGTTGTATGCGTGTGTGCGCTTTGCACTGAACTGGTTATTTTTGGTTTTGCCTAGTTTTTGTTATTGCTGAAACTTAACAGAACAACAACTCAACATTATTAATATATAAAGATACTATGTGCCATATATTTTATATTTTTACGCTTTTAAAATCGTCTGCAATTCCATTTTATCATGTATTATTATTTCTTCGCTTCTTCTTTATTCTTTGTATTTCTATTTTCCAATAAGCAGCTACTGGAAAAGAATTTCAGGATAAATCCAGGAATTATTTTATTTCATCTTATCTTAAAAAAGGGAGGTGGTTGTCAGTGGTTAGGGGTTTTGGGGTGCTAAACAGAAGACCGTGGGTTTGATTCCCAGCACAAACGTACCCCCAATTGCTCAATTGTGTGTCTAACTCTGGCTGGATAAGGATGTCTGCCAAATGCAGTAAATTAAACATTTCATAGATGGAGATTTCTCAAACTTCACAATAATCTATGGTTATTGAATAATACTGATTATACTAACATTAAGGTGGCGTATTGGTTATTTTATGGGGGCAGGGGTGGCCTAGTGGTTAAGGTGTTGGACTGATACCAGTAAGACCGGGGTTCGATTGCCAGCACCACCAAGCCGCCACTGTCAGGCACATTCTCATTCTCAGGCACAGGGTCTATTGTGCAGAGTTTGCATGTTCTCCCCGTGGGTTTACTCCCGGCACTCTGGTATCCTCCCACAATCCAAAAAACCTGTACATTAGCTTGATTGGTGACTGTAAATAGCCCATAGGAGTGAATGTGAGTGCTGAGAATGGACTGGTGACCTGTCCAGGGTGTACCCCTAACTCTCGCCCTATGTGCTCTGCGATAGGATCCAGCAGACCCCTGTGACCCTGGGTTCAGGAATATATCGATATAGAAGACAGATGAATGAATGAATAATAAAATTAAAACCAAAGCACTTTTTTATATCCCCGAAACCTTCAAATGGACAGAACTTTTAGACTTGTGGTTTGGATTAAATCCATGCAAAACTCAATTGTAAAAGGTTAAATATTTTAGACTAAATATTTATAATTAATATTTATAAGCGAACGTGGAATAAAAATAGCTTCATGTGGATTAACTTGAACAAAAGCTTGAAAACACAAGGGCGATAATGCAGAATTTGGATGGGACACAGACCACCTGAAGGAGCCCGAATGGTACTTTAAAGGTCGATTGAGTATTGTGTTTGAGTATAATAACCTCCCTAATGGTATAATAATAATATTATTATTATATTACAATAAAATATTAGTAAATTAGGTAACAACACCAGTGACACTCTTTACATTAAAGCCACTTTTACAGGTGCACAAATGAAGCAGCGTTACCTGTGAAACGGGCTTCACTGCTCTCTTCTCCCATCCGTTTATTATTCTCCTCAATGAACCGCTAAAATAAGCCACCAATCCCAAAGAAAACCTTTAAATAAATCATTCAACGATTCATTTTGATCAACCCACACAAAATACACAATCCACCGGTAGTAACAACAACAATAACAGGCTCATAAATAAACCCGAATTCCGAAGTCTATTAAATCCCTTGTTTGGCTAACAAGCTAGCTGGTTTAGCCCAAAACGCTACGTCTAAAAAGTTGACTACACAATGAAACTTATTTTTTTAACGTCAAGTTATAATTACACTAAATAAATAACCGTTATTTTGAAAAAAGTTGCGGCAAATTATGAAATCTGGCACGCCTGTCATTTAAGTAACCAACTAGCTTAGCCTATTGCTAGCGATAGCATCCATCCTAAACTAATAGAAGAGCCACAGCGCTTTCTTAACTTGCCCCAACCCCGCGGGTTGCCAGGTGGGTACTAGAAACTACGCACAATATAAAAGAATATAAGCGATACCTTTTAACTTTTTTTTTGTTGTTTTTTTTTTGGTTTATTGGGGAGAAGAGGGGGAGGGTTTAAAATCGCTGTACAATACAAATATTCAACTATAAAATGCTATTAAATCAACCAACTTTCACAGCAAATAAATAAATAAATAAACTGTAACAGGGATGATCGTGACTCTTCGGGTCAAATAAGGTAATCGACCTGACGAGGTCAGTGAAGTTCATGCGTGCAAACCCTGAAAACAGGGAAATGCAGGTTTCATCCAATCAGCAGTGCGCATCAGCAATGCAGTATAAACATTAAAGAAGTTCCAATTTTATTTGTGGGCTGCGCGTTGGCGTAGTGTTTAGCACGGTCGCCTCATAACAAGAAGGTCCTGGGTTCGATTCCTGGGTACATGGTTTCTCTGTGCAGAGTTTGCATGCCCCCGCACCCCGTCGGGTTTCCTTCGGGTACTTTGGTTTTCTCCCACCATCCAAAAACATGCAACGTCCCAGCCTTATGCAATTCAAGGCACAGGGAGAACATGCAAACTCCACAGCCTCCAGCACACTTTTTTTCTCCAAATCTGGATGTCATCATTTAACAGAATGTATATTCATCTTCTATACCCGCTTATTCCCGAACTTGGGGTCATGGGGGTCTGCCTAGCCCAGCGCACATAGGGCGAGAAGCAGGGGGGAACACCCTGGACAGGTCGTCAGTCCATCGCAGGGCCACAGGCACTCACATTCACTCCTATGGGCAATTTAGAGTCACCAATCAACCTAATGCACATGTTTTCGGACTGTGGGAGAAAACCATAGTACCTTGAGGAAACCCACGCAAGCGTAGGGACAGAAAGACCCCGAGGCGGGGATTCGAACATAGGACTATCTTGTTGTGAGGCTAACCACTACGCCAACGTGCCATCCCAGAATTAATATTTAGATGAATAATGGTCATGTTTAGGTACTAGACTTCCTTAGTAATGATTTAAAAAAAAAGAATTTTTCATTTATCCTCTCTGGCTCATGATGAAGCTGCTTAGTGATGACAAAACAATGGCAATATTAAGAACATTATAAACTATCAGGCACTAAATCTAACTAAATCTAAACCATAGGGTTAAATAACAGGCAGAAGTCACACCTGAGTCATTCATTCATTAATCTTCTATACCTTATTCCCGAATTTTCCGGGGTCACATAGGGCGAGAGGCAGGGGGGCACACCCTGGACAGGTCGCTAGTCCATTGCAGGGCCACACACACAACCACGCGCACTCACATTCACTCCTATGGG
>JAOTQW010000016.1:1146858-1163336 GCA_026260075.1 Sisor rabdophorus
AGGACCTTCTTGTCGTGAGGCGACCGTGCTAACCACTGCGCCACCGCGCCGCCCCTGTAAATATATTTGAATGGCTAAAACCCCCTCCAAGCAAAAGATTGTGCTGACTAACAGTAACAATTTCATGGCTGTCGTAAGACATCACATGATATATGCCAGGCTGGAATCTTTTCCACAAAAAGATTTCAGTGCATTCAGCATTTGTGTCCTGCTAAAGTGCTGCGCCGATGCTGTATATTCGCTGACACCTCACTAGTGCAGCTCCATTTCCCATACTGCAGTGAGCTGACCTGTGAAAATGGAATTCAGCTAATGGTTTCTTCTTCTTTAAAAAAATTGAAATGTTCCCTGGGGCCCAACAATAATTACAACGACTACAATAAGGGAAACATATTCAGAATGCTAGAAGAATTCTCCGCCATCTTCCCTAGTGATTATGAATGAAGTTATCGGAGTATACGATCTGTACACAAAATACTTAACAAGGACTCCTGATCACATCTGGACAGAGGTTTAATGGACATATTTATCAATGGCTAAAACCTGAGTTATTCAAAGGACGTCATTAAAAAGACCACACCAATAAACATCATTATATAAATATGGACCACTGACATTCGGATTATTTGCATGGTTATGGCTACATAGTATATTAACAAGATGTATGCATATCCCTATATTACCAATCAGATTTCTTCTCGTGTCTCAACTGGGTTTTTTTTCGTTTTTTTCCCCAATAAATAACAGCCTGACATTAGACATAAGCCTTTTTTTTAATAAGCACGATACTCTTGGGAAAGAGATGTGTGACACATAAAACACTCAAAAACAGCCAGCCTCCATTCCTCTATGCTGCCACCAAGGAGATTTCACTTTCCTTACTCTGACATGAAATGCTGTCCTTGGCACATGTCCCCCCTCGTCTCGGTCTTCTGCTCTGAACCCATCTGCCACACTCGTGGCTCATGTTCTCGAATGAGGAGTCGGAATACATAATAACTCTCAGATACCAGTGGCATGATGTCCTGAATTTGTGATTCCCGTTCCTCTTTAATGAGAGCTGGTGGGATATGGTGTTTTACAGGGATGGGGCAAGAGGGGAGTTCTATCTACCATGTCCCATGCTCTCAGGGTCTCTGGGTCACAAGAGATCCTCATAGTCCAGGAGCTTCGAATGCTGTCGCGTCTTCCACAATCGGTAAAGGCGGAAGTCGAAATACATTTCGATCATTTCCTTTCCTGTGAAACAAAGCGCAGGATAAAGAACTGCTATAAGGCCAGCTTTCTGATTTCCAATCTCTTTGCTTGTTTCTCACACTTTAATGTTTCAGATCATCAAACAAATGTAAATATTAGTCAAAGATGAAATGAGTAAACACAAAACACAGCTTTTAAATGAAGGTTTTTATTATTAGGGGAAAACAAAATCCAAAACCACATGGTCCTGTGTGAGAAAGGTTTGCCCCTTAACTTAATAACTGGTTAAGTTAACTGCAGAACCCAAGTCCGCTTCAGCTTGAGGTCACGAACAGATGGCTGGACATTCTCCTTCAGGATTTTTTGGTAGACAGCTGAATTCATGGTTCCATTTATCACAGCAAGTCTTTCAGGTCCTGAAGCAGCAAAACAGCCCCCATTACACTACCCCATATTTTACTGTTGGTACAATGTTTTTTTCTAAAATGCGGTGTTACTTTTACACCAAATGTAATGCAACACACACCTGCCAAAGAATTCAACTTTTGTCTTGTTAGTTCACAGAGAACTTTTTTTTCCCAAAAGTCTTGGGAATAATCAAGATGTTTTCTGGTAAAACTGAGACAAGACTTTATGTTCTTTGTGCTTATCAGCCGTTTTTGTCTTGGAACTCTGCCATGCAGACCATTTTTGCCCAGTCTCTTTTTTATGGTGGAGTCATGAACAATGACTTCAACTGAGGGAAGTGAGGCCTGCAATTCTTTGGACGTTGTGGTGGGGTCTTTTGTGACCTCCTGGATGAGTCGTGGCTGCGCTCTTGGGGTAATTTTGGTCGGCCGGCCACTCTTGGGAAGGTTCTACACTGTTCCGTGTTTTCTTTCACTCTGGTTATCTGGAGTCCTAAAGCTTTAGAAATGGCTTTATAACCTTTTCTAGTCTGATACATGCCAATTATTTTCTTTCTCATTTGTTTCTGAATTTCTTTAGATCTCAGTACGATGTTTAGCTTTTTAGGATCTTTCGGTCTATTTCTTTCTGTCAGGCAGGTCCTATTTAAGTGATTTCTTGATTGCAAACAGGTGTGGCAGTTATCAGGCCTGAGTGTGGCTAGAGAAATTTAACTCAGGTGTGACAGTTATGTTTTAACTGGGGGGCAAACACTTTTTTTTACACAGGGACATGCAGTTTTGGATTTTATTTTCCCTTAATAATAACAACCTTTATTTAAAAACTGGGTTTTGTGTTTACTCATGTTATCTTAAATTTGTTTGATGATCTGAAACATTAAAGTTTGACAAACATGCAAAAAGATAAAAAATCTGGAAGGGAGCCAACACATTTTCACACCACTGCATATATAAACATTATATATAATATATAAAATCAAATATAATCATGTATGTATGCATGTGTGAGTGTGTGTGCGTGTGTGGGTTTCTCACCTTGGGCAGACAGCTCCAGCGGTGACTCAAAGGTGACTGAATAAGGCCTCATCAGGTTCTTGAGCTTCTGGAACAGCTGTTGGCAGACGATAAGCAGAGACACTAATAAATCCTACCTCCCTCTCGACTGGTCCTTCTCACCTCCCTCTCTTACTTAAAGTGGTGTATATAAAATGGCTAATTCTGACAAAATAACAGCATGTGTTTTACGGCCACATGCATCTTGTCTGCTGCTCTTTAAATCTGTCTGAAGGACACTAATTACCATCCTTTTTACTGTAGCATGGGTATGCAGGGTGTATCCAGTTACGGCTATGTTACAGCTGTGTTAGTGATTTGTAGTAATGTATGATGATCCTAAGGTGGCGCAATGACATAATGGTTAGCACGGTGGCTTCACAGCGAGAAGGTTCTGTGTTCGATTTCTGGGTGTTAAGGTTGATTGGTGATTCCAAATTGCCCATAGGAGTGAATATGTGTGTGGTTTATGTGTGGCCCCTGCCTTTCGCCCTATGTGCGCTGGGATAGGCTCCAGCAGACCAAGTGACCCCCAGTTAGGGAATAAGTGGGTATAGAAGATGAATGAATGAATAATGGTCCTAATAGGAGACTATTTAAAAGACCTACTACCTATTACAAGTGTCAATATGGTGGAAAAGAACAGCAAAGCAACAAGCTAAGAGTAAAAATGAATGAATTCATTCATTCATTCATTCATTCATTCTCTCATCTTCTATACCCACTTATTTCTGAACTTTTTGGGGTCACGGGGGTCTGCTGAAGCCTATCCCAGCGAACATTGGGCGAGAGGCCAATCCTGGACAGGACGCCAATTCATCGCAGGGCCACCGTCACTACATCATAGACATATTGATGACTTTTAAGAAGATCTGTTGTTCTATCACATCATCTACTGCTCATTGAAAAGTTACAGTTGCTTTGAGAAACAAAATTAGTCGTGTTTGAAAGCTAAATGCAAAATTTAGCATCCAATCAGTATGTTTATCAAAAAAATCTACTTTTATTTTCAGCTTTAAATGTAAAGTAGTCTATAAGGGAATGTAATTTTTCATCTGAGCAGTTAATCCACAGTCAACAAACTTGCTTATTCCCTAACTCTGGGACACAGGGGTCTGCTGGAGCCTATCCCACCGCACATAGGGCGAAAATAGAGTGGTTATTTATGTATGTATACACCAGACCTACATACCTACCTACCTGCCTACCTACCTGCCTACCTGTACCAAAAAGCTGATTGGCAACCGCCATAAAACATATAGAAGAATCGAATTTACCCAGATGTATTTTTGTCAGCCATACCACTATTTGATTCAGAGAACACCGGTGCTACCACCACTATGCTACTGATAAATGTAAATACCCAATTAACTTATTAATTATGAACACCATAGCTATTTTTTTTATGTTAGTGTTAAAATGCTCCAAAGTAAAAAAAAGGCCTTAGTTTTTGGATAGTTGGATTCACTAATTGGATAGTTGGATTGACTTTTATAACGATAAGATGGCACAATACAGCCTCTGTATTACACAACCAACAAGGGACAGAGTGTCCGACAGGCACAGACAGGCAGGTGGCAAAGGCAAGATTAGACTAAGTGACAGACAGACAGATAGATAGATATAGAGAGAGAGAAAGAGAGAGGGAAGAACAGTGAGGTTAAGAAGAAATAAACATGATCATTTATTGGTACATGAGACCCTTAGGGCTATGAATCCCGACTCAAGGTGGGATAATGGGTTCTAGCAGGAAGTTAGCAATTGTATGATAAACTCATTGTATGTAAGTCTATGCATAGTAAAATCAGCACATTTTGTTGAGCTGTTTAGCAATGTGAGTGAACAAAGATGGATGTTGTGCCCCTGTATTAGACTACACTGTGTTTTTTCTGCATTCCCACAACCCGCGGGGAAGGCAATCTGGCAGAGATATAAATGATGGGATGTGCACTTGGTATTGAAGTGCACATACATAGCACGTGTGAAGAATACCAAGAAAAAGGCAGGTGACCATGCGCTGGAATGAGCACTGTAAAATAATGCAGCCATGATTGTCTGGTTTCAAATTGAGAGTTTAGGAATTATAAATCAGTCTGATGAGATTAATGTTTTAAATCAATATTGGGGTGGCACATTGGCGTAGTCGTTGGCACAGTTCTGGGTTCGATTCCTGGGCAATGGGTTTGCATGTTTTTCCCCGCTTGACCTTATGTGCTTGGTAAGCTTAGCTTCTTACATTCGTTCACAATAACTATGGAACATAAAATGTTTTGTTCATTCATGTAAAATTAAAGGCATTAATGTGTCCAACTTATAGATCGGTCTATCCCAGGGGTGTTGCCCTACCAGGCCACCGGAAGTCAACAGAGAGACTTTCTTTGTTTAGGATCTGTTCCATGTGAAAAATCTTTGTTTATGTCCGGTCATGCATATCCCCTCTCTGTGTGTCATGTCTCTATTGGTTTATTTTGGTCATGTCTTCCTCATCGTCTTTAGGTGTGTCTGGTGTATTTGATTGTTTGCCCATCAGGTTAGGTTTTTATACCCCTGTGTTTAGTATTATGTTTTGTTTTTTTCAAGTTCTTTTGCTTGTTTTTTAGTTGCTTTAACAAAAAAACTGTAATTGCATCCAACCTGATGTCACAACTCTTGACAATCATAAACAGTTGGAAATGTATTTCATAATAGTCAACAACTGTAACAAAAATGAACAAACTTTCTAAGAAAATGGCGATTTTGTAGGATGTAGGATGAACAAAGTACCTTGTTGCATTTTCCCCTAATCAATTTCTTTTCATAGAATGCTAATTAGTGGAAGTAAAAAGCAGTCTAAGAGGCTAGTCTAAGGGGCTTTTCTATAGGGAATATTTTCCCACAAAGCAGATTAGACAAGGAATTTCCAAAAAAAGTCGATTCACAATTTCTCACGGTAATAGTTGTGGGAGAAAAAAGCAATGCTACACAATTAGTACATGACAAGAAGACCCTGTAAGCCAAACCCAATCAGCTAGTGTAAGAAGAATCATAATAAAATCATTTGGTGTGTGAGTCGATATACTCTCTGAAATCACTATAACACATAAATGTGATGATAATCAATACTATTAAGCGGCTAATTTTCTCTCATTTAATCAGCCAATTTTTTGAGTTATATTACAATATTTTAAAGACACACTATATTGATAAAAAACTACTTTTTTAACTATGTTATTCCCAAACTTTTGCCACAAAGCTGAAAGCACAAATGCTGCATTTACACTGCAGATCTTGATGCCTAATTCCGATTTTGTGAATATTATCAGATTTTTTCTTATGGGCCAATTACCTGCATAATCTGCATTTACACTATACACAGCAGTACAACCCAGTGTAAAGTAAAAAACAGCGCATTCAATGGACTCAATGAACAAAGATGAATTGTTGCTTTCATCTTCAGGCGGTGAACTGCTGAAAGACAAAAAAGCCTTTGTGAGTGTGTGTGTGTGTGTGTGTGGGTGTGTGTGTGTGTGTGTGGGCGTGTGTGTTTCCGATCAGCCGCAGCCCGCGGTACAGACTGTTAAAACTGCCTCTAATCTGTGTCTGGAACATTTGTTACAGTGTAAAAATTTTTAAATATCAAAAAATGTCAAGCATTACCGTTAGCGTATTCAGTAACATTCAATTCGATTTTACAAGCAAAAATTCAATCCGTCTGCTTACACGTAAGACGCATTTATCGCATTTATATCTGATTTATTACCACACACGAATGAGGCCTGAAACCCATCTAAACATATCGGATTTCATGTTATTTGTGCCCTGCTTACACTGCCATGTGTCATATCCAACCCAAGTGAAAATCGGAACTAGGTTACTTGACATGTGTAGTGTAAATGAGGCCTAAGAGACCCAAACATTGTTCCAGCATGACAAAACGCCCCTGAGCTCCATGAAGACAGGGTGTGTTCTGGTTGGAATAGTAGAACTTGGCGTGTCCTCCACAGAGACCTGACTCTGACTCAATTGTGAATCCCATTGTTAACTACACTAATTTCACCCTAAACCTTTACTGTCTAATCTGATTAAATATTTTGTGGTTGCTGGGAGAATTCCCACAGCCGCTTTCCAATATCTAGTGGGAAAATGTTATTTGAAGGTGATTATAAGAAGAAAGGTGAGACTAACTCTGGAATAAGATGCTTGAAAACCCTATATGGCTGCTTGATATTTGCCTCAATGAACTATTATTTCCTGATTAACTTGTACACTCATGTTGGGGTCTGAGATGATTTCACAATGTAACACAAGCACCAGGCCTACCTTCTCTCCATTGGGGTTTCCTAGTACATAGCAGCCCATGATATGGATCTGGTTAGGCTCTGGGTTTACTTTACTCATAAATCTGCTAAGCCTTTTCCAAAACCTGTAAACACAGAACATATAAACAGGGTGTGAGACAAATACTTCTGGAGATTTACACGGTGGAGCAGACAAGCATTGATTTTACTCACTGGCTCATGTCCTCCTCTTTCTCCACTTTGGCAAATGTGGCCACTTTATTCTTTAGTAGATACAGATGCCCTGGTCCACCCTGATTACATTAAAGTCAAAATGTAACCGTATAGGCAAACAAATACCAAATATTTTTACAGAAATTTAGTTAAATGAGGTAGTAACTATAAACTAGTGTTTTATTTTTTAATTACCTGACAGAAGATAAGCATGCGCCAGATCCTGCATCCTCTCCTATAGGAAGTCAGTCTTTTCTCAATCTCCTCTAAAGAACATTAACAAAAGGGATTAGCACCAGATTTACAGTCTTCCTGTTTATTTTGTCATTAAA
Source organism: Sisor rabdophorus (assembly GCA_026260075.1). Taxonomy (NCBI): domain Eukaryota; kingdom Metazoa; phylum Chordata; class Actinopteri; order Siluriformes; family Sisoridae; genus Sisor; species Sisor rabdophorus. The sequence continues at coordinate 1,154,338 of JAOTQW010000016.1, forward strand.
AGGATTTTTAAAAATTACTTTCCACCATGACAGATTGTAAAAAACAACAAGCTACAGTTCAGTATCATTCAGTATCATTATGAAGGATTATTATTATTATTATACTGCAGTCCAAATTCTTTAAGTCAGGCATCATGCAGGTCAGTGCTGATGAATACAATATTATGCCATTCCAAGTCAATTATAAAAAAAAATTGTTAGGACAAAAAAAAACAAAAAAAAAACCATCAAACAAACCAACATTGGCACATCACACATACATAGACATCACTCACACATGACTACCTACCCAAAATATCATCGAATGTAGCATGCTCATGATCCTAGATGTAAAGATAATTAATGTTGAGCGATTAATAAATGCAGAAGAACAAACTAACAACAAAGAATGATCTCTAAAATACTACATTATGTGTGGCGCTACACAACTTGATAGTTTTTCAATGTTTTCGAAAAGAACATGCTATATGAGATACCAGAGGGGAGAACAAGTAATTCTTAAATTCTTAAAAAAAACCTAGAAGATTTTTCCAAATTTTTGGTATTTAAATATTCATTTATGACAGACAACTATAAGGTCACGACCCAGATTAAGATAATGCCAAGTCTAGATCATAGATAAGAGCTTTAATAACAAGTGTAGATATAGACAAACAAGCCCAAAGTCATGTCCCAAGTCCCTTGTGTAAAGACAGACAACTCCCAGGTTATGTCCTATGTAAAGCCAGACAAGTCCTATGTTATGTCCTAAGTAAATACAGACATGCCCCATGTCCTGTTCTAAGTAAAGAGATACAAGTCCAAAGTCATGTCCTAAGTAAAGTTCAACAAGTCTCAGGTAAGTCTCACGTATTAGTAAATACAAACAAGTCTCAGGCCATGTACCAAGTAAGGCCAGACAAGTCCCAGGTCCTGTCCTAGGTAAAAAGTTCCAGGTCATCTTCCAGGTGACAAGTTTCAGTAAAGATAAACAAGTCCAAGGACTTGCCTAAGTAAAGACGAAAAATTCCCAGGTCATGTCCTGTCGACTTAAGACAGACAAGCCCAAATTCAGGTTTCAGGTAATAATTTCAGGACAGTAGTCTAAATTAATAATAAGAATAATGCCATAGTATCTTTTTTTTCCTAGTAAAAAAAAAATTAAGAGCTGTTGGTTAGACAAACACAATAAACCGCAGTAGTAAACAATTACACAAAAAATGATAGTATAGTATACTATAATCAAGTAGAGCATAATTAATTCGATATTGGACATAATTTAAAAAAACATCATCTAAATGGGTCATAAATAATTTGAGTCCAAATCATGTGACTCACGTCCACACCTCTGGATTTTATCTAACTTTGTGCAAAGTTGTGCAAAAATCTAATGTCATTCCTGGGTCATGACAGTATCCAATGTTATGCAGTGTGGACTTACATAAAGTATGGGGATAATCGAAGGGTCGTCTCTGCGAATGATGTTGGGGACATACTCCGCCTTGGGAACTTTTGATGATATTAACTAGAAAAATAAAAATAAATGATCATTTTGGGTAGTGGTCATTCAGTACATTGGAACACTTCTCCCAGGGTTTGATTCCTGGGCAAGGGGTCTTCTGTTCAGAGTTTTCATGTTCTCTCTGGGTTTTTCCAGGTACTCTGGGTTCCTCACAAAGTAAGAGTTGAGAAGTGAGTGTGGTTGTGAATGTGGTTGTTCATCTATGTGTAGCCATGCCTCTCCCTCAGGACCCAGAATTGGATAAAAATGTGGGTATAGAAGTAGCTTAAATTGGTGATTATTGGAGATCTTAGGTTAAATTTTTAGGGCCACTCAGCTGCCTTTAAACCTCAATGTAAATTGCTCTGAACAAGGGTCATAAATGGCTATTGCACTGGCAACTATTGTTTTCCTCCAAAACTATGATGCCGCTTACAGTATACAAAAATAATTCATATAAAATCTAAACCCAAATGGATACGGCCTTAATTTGATCTTTTTTTATTGCATGGGAAAACCTGTTTAATAGCAGATTTCTTTTTAAATTGTTAGTATTTTATTGCTTCGCTGCTGTAGACACTGAAAGACACTGTAAACATTAGTAGGGGCATTAGTATGGGCAGCTGCTGAGGTAGTGGTGGCCTGTTCAGAAGACCTTTTTATCATGAGAATTCCTATGAAATCTTAAATCATGTCACAATCTGGGGCGGCGCTGTAGCTTACTAGTAAGCACTGTTGCCTCAAATCCAAAAGATCCTGGGTTTGATTCCCGGGCAAGGGGTCTTTCTGTGTGGGGTTTGCATGTTCTTCCTCTGCTTGCGTGGGTTTATTCTGGGTACTCTGGTATCCTTCCACAGTCTAAAAATATGTATATCAGGTTGATTGGTAATTCTAAATTGGCCATAGGTGTGTAGTGCCATAGTGTTGGACTGGTGGCCTGTCCAGGGTGTACTCTTTCTGCCTTTCACACACAGAGAGCGGGGATCGGCTCCAACAGACCTCCGTGAGCCCGAATTAGGGTTAGAAGCAGGTTAAAAGATGAATGAGTGTCAAAATCGTATGTAAACAGTATATAAACAAAAGTATAGGGACACCCAGATTTCACATACATGTGCTTTTTGAACCTCTATTAAAAAGTTAGTCTCTCTCTTACTTCTATTAGAACCGTCAACACTTCTTAAAATTATTTCTGTTACATTCTATTGGGTTTTTCCACCCAAATAAAAAATGCTTATAATGTATTTACATTGTGCAACGCTTTGTAGACAATTGTGTACTTCCTACTTTGATGCATTTAGATGTGTTGGTATTTCTACAAACTTTTTGCTGTTTACAGTAGTGTAAAAAAAGCCTTGCTCAGGGGTCTAGCTTGGTGACCCTGGAACTCGAACCGTTACAGTCTTCTAAGTGGCTGTCTAACATTTTAACCACTAAGCCACCACTTTCCTATTGCCTTTAGACCCTTTTTACTTCTTTTCAGACACTCACTTTGCCTCCTTTAGTTGACACCAATATTAATTTGAGTTGTCGCTATGTTTTGAGCCGGGATTTTGTTCTACAGCCCAAGACTTTTTTTGACAAGCAGATCATAATAGAGACGCAACCCTAACCCTAATCTCCTGTAGAAGATTTAAATGCCTATAAATGATTTTAGGCCGCCTAACTTAATAAGGAAGTTAAACCACAGAACAAAAATGTTTCTGGAGAAAATCACAAATTTTATGTCTAAAAAATACATAAAATAATCATGCTTGGTTTGCTGTAATTTTGCACTGTGGTAAATTTACATTTTTGGGATTTGGTAGATGCCTCGCCAGAACACCTTATTTTTATCTTATTCATCCATCTAAGCATTTTAGGGTTCACATATGTTCTCAAAGGCCCAGCACTGGATGCTTTGTGGTGCCAGGAAATGAACCGTAAATCATTTTATAAGCGGTCCAACTCTCTAAGCAAAGTTCCTGCTTTCCTTGACACACAGCCATACAAAATGGCACATAAAGATATTACATTAATTCATTCATTCATCTTTTATACCTGGCTATTCCCTAACTCGGGGTCACAGTATTACCATACTGTATGCATGTATATGACCTGTCCAGGGTGTACCCCTGCTTTTTACCCATGTGTGCTAGGACAGGCTCCAGCAGGACTCTGTGACCCCAAGTTAGGGAATAAGCGGGTATAGAAGATAAATGAATGAACACATGTATGTGTGTTACCTGTCTGATGCTAAGAAAAAGTTGGCAGAGCTCACCATGACTTTAGGAGGGATGAAATCATCCCCTTCACAAGCCAGTCTTTCCATTTCTCTCTCCTCATCCCAGGCTGTGTCAGTACAGCCTCCTTCGTCTGGTGCAGCGGACGGCACCTGAAGATCACCACCTACAGCACAACGCAACATGGCACAGCACAATGTACCAGACTCGAGTCAGTCCCAGACAGACAGAGAGACAGACAGTAGCTACAGAGTCAGAGGGACATAGAAATGACAAACAAAAGCGTGGAAAAAAAAAAGATTGGGATCCAGACAGTTCTTTGAAAAGCACATAAAAATTACCTGGCAGCATAAGAAGAAGAGAAGAGAGGAAGAAGAGAAACTAATACTTAGACGATAAGACCAAATTGACAATCAGACAGTTCCCATAGACACAAATCCTCCGAATAGTGTAGGCGGCACAGAGAGACAAAAAACCATAACAAACTACATGTATAGGATTTCACATGCTGACATAAACCTGCAGACCACACACACACACACGCTTAGACAATCCAGCTGAGACAGATACTTACAGAAAAAGAAAAAGAGAGAGACACACAAAATTGGAGACAGAAGCCATTAGAGGAAGACATACTGACAAGGTCAGAGTCAACATTAACAGAAAAAGAAGGACTGTGTGTGTGTGTATGGCTGCTACTTTACAAGTGAGTACAGTCTTATAAAGAGTGTGTGTATACTTTGATAGTAGCATTTGGTAGATTCTGAGTAGAGTTGTGCATAAGACTGTCCCCATCATTCTATCATTTCAATGTAATACCTCACGGATACCACAGTGCGCCTTTTTTGAAAAACAAATTTAATGCACATGATTAGTACATACTTAATTAAGTATTATAGCCTAATCTGTTGAATAAGGAGGGTTAAATCCATCTTATTAACTATGTCCTGGTTACATTCGACAGACATCCATATCCCGAGCATCGTACATATATTCCAGTGGGAAATGGGTTCCAACAGTCCAACACCGTGACCACTGAACTACCACCACCTACCACGTATTCTTAAGTCTGCATTTTCTTTCTCCCTAAAGTTTAACAGTTAGCTCTTGCGTTCTATTGTTGCGTATTGGACACTGGCCCCATCCGAAATCACTATATTTCTATTATACTTTTATGCTATATAGTATGTGAGCGATTAGTAAGTCCTTAGTATGTGAATTACAGTTGGTAAAAATGAGTTTGCTGTGAGGCGACCATGCTAACCACCATGCCACCGTGCCATTCTTTTCCACAAAAATGAGGCTATAACATACCCCAAAATTCTAGACAACTGTGCACTTTTGGCAATTTGAAGAAGATACACTGTTACAGTCTTTCTTTGGTCATATATATACCACCGAATTAGAATTCAAAACATCAAGTCTTGTTATGTTAAATGCAAACTGTGAATTTCAAATCCTTCCATCGGCTCACTTGCTCCTGCTACATAACAAAATAAAACCCTGTTCTTGCATTACTGTTGTTGTTCTGTGCAATTTACCAGTGTCTATGCACACATCTACTCAGATTAAATCCCAGTGATGCAACAAGAGTCCAAGAGTGTATAATTCTTTCAGCGTTAGCCTGCCACGGTATTTACTTCGAAAATGTGGATGTGTTAAAAAAGATACTTGAATGCATTACTTCCCCAGCCAAATTAGGCGATTTTGGACTCTTGTTAATGGCATCATTGTTATACTAATATAAAAAAACTAGCTGGAAACTAGAGTAACGACTGTAGATAAGATTCATTGAAAGAACTCTGCATTAAAACATGTCTCTTTGCTGTGCATGTCCCAAAAGTCTCCATACATAGGGTAAAATAACATTTTGTCTACATTTTATAAACTTACATTTATCTCTTTTCTTATTCAGTTAATTGCCAAGCTGAGCAATTGGGGTTTGAAGGGGTTAAACAGGAGCCCAAAGAAGGATAAACAGGAGAAAAACAGTAATATCTTGGTGGTGCTGGAAATTCAAACTCCAATCCTCCAGTTAGTGGAAAAAAACCGCTGGCTACCATCTTTTTTTGACTTACATTCATTAATTCATTAATTCATTCATCTTCTATACACGCTTATTCCCTTAGCTCAGGGTCACGGGGATCTGCTGGTGGCTATCCTTACACACACAAGCACACACACTCACAGTTTAGAATCGCCAATCAAGCTAATGTACATGTTTCTGGACTGTGGGAGGAAACTGAAGTACCTGGAAGAAACCCACGCATAGCCAGGGAGAACATGCAAACTCCACACAGAAACTCCATCGGGATTCAAAGCCCAGGACCTTCTCGTTGTGAGGCGACCATGCTAACCACTATGCCACCGCGCCACCCCTTGACTTACATACTAAGTTATAATATAAATAAATTATAACTTGATAAATAATAAACAAATTACTACTTTGCCAGAAAAAAGGGCACGGAAATCATGCTCATGGTTGAATCCGGAAGCTGCTGGCAAACAAGTAGGAATGACACCAAATTGGAGGCCAAAGCTAGAAAAGATATCCTGGCATAAATATAAGATGCACAAGGGTCTAGCAATGGAAGCTTGGTGTTGGGAATCAAACCCATGAGCTCTTGATCAGCAGTCCAACCAATGTGCTACCACTGCCTCAGTGTCCCTGTGTGTTTACAAAGACAATCATATACAGAGGTACATTTAGCGAAAAGGTGTGGTAGCTCAGTGATCCTGGACCTCTGATTGAACCCAGGATCTTTATATTAGCAATCCAACACTATATTTTCACTACAAGGGGTCGATTGAAGCTATGTATGAAGACTTTTCAAACTATTTTTCTGCAATTAGAGTTAAAACAGATAAGATGTGTGTGTACTTTTCGACACTTTTGTTATCTGAAGGTACCGGCGTCCTAAATATGTGTAATCAGGGCAGCGTGCAGGGGTGGGTTAGTGTCTTAACTCACTGTCTTTAGGGTCGGGTAGTGAGTCTTGCTTGACCGGAGTCGGGTCGCTCCAGGAGCGGTTGAAGCTCTTCGCCCTGCGCTCTGCAAAGGCTAGCGGAGGTGGAGAGATGATCACACACACTCTCTCTCTCTCTCTTTCTCTCGTATTTTTCATCCTCGTTCTCCCTCCCCTAATCACACACTTCTCTCACACTGTGTCTGCTTATTATGTGTCACACATGACATCGAGATGTCCGGACCACTAACCACATGCTTCAGGACTCCATATATACACACACACATATATATATATATATTTATATATATATTCTCACCTTCTGTTCCTCACCGTCACTGCCCAGATTAACGGCAAGATTTTCCTGGCTGTTCCTTTATTTCCCGCTTATAAAAAATTCCACTTATATCCAGTTGCAGTTTTGTTAGTTTAATAATCACCAATAAAGAAAGGACCACCCGCTAATGCTCTTTTTTTGTATCATGCACACAAAGGAACACGGATTTATTGCACTAATGCAAACATGATATCATGCCAGATGGAAATACGGTACCAAAAAGTTGCACGTAAATGACCCAGGCACAAATGGAGTCAATCATGCATCGTTAAAACACACATGCACACACACACAGTGACTCACTCTGAGCTTTCATTCTTCTGCTGCCCACCATTCTGAGATGTTTCCGGAAATTTCTGTTCACACGTTCATTCAAAGATAAAAAAGACAAAAAAACATCAACGGAATTTAATTATTATATATAAAAAATAACCATGGACATGAATGAATGAATTCTATTATTATATTAGCTAAACAGGGACACTATACGGTCAAATGTATTGGGACACATTAAGTGTGGTCTTTCCTGTTTCTTTCCTCAACTTTCCAGGATGGACTGGGACCCAAGGCTATGGTTTACATTGTATTTGATCATCATGACCATGACATGTAATTATCGTATATCTAGTGTCACCCAGATGATGGTTCAAAAATGAGTCTGGTTCCTCTCAAGGTTTCTTTCCACTTCATCTCTTCATCTTAGGAAGTATTTTCCTTGCCACAGTAGCCAACGACTTGTTCATTGCGGACAAACTTTTTTTTCTTTGCGGACAAACGTTTTTTCACTGTAAAGCTGCTTTGTGACTATGTCAATAGTTAAAGGTGCTACACAAAATTAAAAATTAATTGGCTTGAGTAAAAATAAAAGTACATTTGGACTAGTTAGAACTATGTTATGGTCAGGTGTTCCAATACTTTGTCTATATAGTTGTATATAATTTACTGATTCGATCCACTGTTAAAGCCTCGATACAAGTAAAATAAAGAAAAGATTTCAATGCTGGGGAGAACAAACATCAAATATTTTAAGACCAAATCCAACTCGGTGATGCTGAACATCTGGATGTGTAGATGATGTTGTGTTTCTGTCTGATTTCAATGGAATTTGGACAACAGAAACTTTAAATGTGTTTAAATTCAAAATATATACAATATTATATAAAATATACTTTTGATATTCTGTCAATATACTGACACAGAACATTCTACTATAAACATTAGAATGACAGACAGATGAATAAATCGGTGGGAAAAAAAGAAGTAAAAAAAAGGAAAGCAAATAATAAGTAGGGGCTTGAAGTAATGCTCCATCACCATAGCGGCTATAGACACACACACACACACTCCTTCTACATTTACTCTGATTACACAATAATTTTTCACCTGTCCTTCCTCTTCCCATTCTCTCACGCCCTCCACCCTCTTTTTCTCCTTTCCACTTTTTGTCCTCAATCTCTGGAATAAATGATTGCACACTCACTTCTGTCTGTATAAATAGTGAGAGAGGTTTCATTCAGGCCCGTTTCAATTACATTTTTCGCATCTTCAGGTATTGCATCTGATCATATTTATTCATATAGCTCCCGGCTCTGTGAAAGACATATTCAAATATCGCTGGTTACGCCTAATGGTTCGCTTTCTAAGAAGTGGTTTACTATTAACCACAATCGTTTCCTATTTAATCAACAGCGCTGGTGTGTGTGTTAGTGTGTAAAAAAAAAGCGACTGAAGAGTGTAAAAGAGTGACAGGATTCTTATAAGATCAACAATGATTTTTATAATTTATACAATACATTATGTTTAATTCATCAGGCCAAAGTGGAAACGATTTTATAGCTAAATCCAAGTTATTTCACTACGTGACTTGTTATATTAATAAACAACCACTTTTATTTCAGTTTTATATAATTATTAGCAATTATGAGTATGTTATTAGTATGTGTGAAATATTTCATTTCATCTTCTTTACCCGCTTATTCCCGAATCCGGGGTCACGG
>JAOTQW010000016.1:1263620-1276058 GCA_026260075.1 Sisor rabdophorus
ACAAGTGATTCGCTGTGGCGACCCCTAAATGGGAGCAGCAGAAAGGAGAAGAAGAGGAGAAGAAGATTATTGCTTTATTTCACACAACTGTGTTGTACCACAAGAAACAGTAATTCGTTTGAGTACTAGTAAAAAAACACTAAAAAGCAACACTGTAAATTTTAACACTGTTATTGCCATCACTGGTAACTGATAATCGCTTTTTGCAACTGTGTTTAGCAGAAAAGCATCTCACAGAGGGACACAATAGCTTTTACTCCTTTTAGGCAATAACAATAATTTATTAATACATCAGACACAGATTTTCTGAAACCAAGATACAGAACCCAAACATTGCTTTTTTGTAGAATGCAGAAGACAGTCATATGTGTATTATAAGCTAGGAAGAGATACTGTTTTAATCTGAGCTACTGTATCCTAGCACTTAATTTTCCATGCTATGTAAATGAATAAAATTTAATTAGATGCTCCATCTTCTTAAATTGGCTGTAAGTGTAGCAGCTGCTTTGTGAAAATGTTTATTAAACATTCTTCACAATGTTGGTTTAGACAAAAGAATAACAATGTTGAACAAAATCCAGGACTTGATTTATATGTTTAAGAACATATAAAGAATAGCAATAGCTGGTGATCAATGTTTAGTGTATTGGATTTCTCATTGATACAACACAAACGTTTAGTAAAATAATACATTTTTTAAATCTGTTATATTGTATCAGTAATTACATAGAGAGTTAAAAATATACGTGTAAAGCGGTTAATTGTTTCATTTGCGATTTTACATAAAGAAAAAAGGACTGCTGGGATGAGCAAGCCCTCATACCAATGTATTCTGAGATAAAATTGCAGAGCTGTCGTGCACAATAACATTACCAATATTACTAAGTCTGATAAAATAAAATAATAAAATAAGCGGAAGCTGGCAGTGGATTTTAGCAAATAATTCTAGATGTTGTTCTCTTGCTTTGCTCTTGCTGTTACATTTTTTTTCTTACATTTAAATTGCACTAGCAATGTTCCCTGCAACACTTAACTGCTAAGCTTATGCATAAGTAGGAGTGTAAGACCCCCAAGAGAAGACCTACACTGGATATATTAAACAACTTACAAATATTTCATCATAAACTTTTTAGGGATAGACTTTTCCTTTACTATCAAGCCCACTTAGACTAACCCCCACTAGCATGCCAATTAATGGTTAGAATAATATATTGTGTCTTGGTTTATAATTCCATAAAAAAATTTTGTTAAAAATGTCCTCCTTGTGCTATTTCCACATCTGTAAGGGCTCTTGGTATTTTACTAAAACTTATAGTGCAGACTAGCCAAGTTTATTGTTTTTTTCAGATGCATATAAAAAAACAAGATGCTCAGTTACAAAAGTGAGCATGACTAAAGTTTGTTATAGTGAGCACTATAACAGGCTGATTTCTTTTGCTTTAATGCACCCATAGTCTCTGGAGTTGTTTGGGCAATTTCTAAACTTCGAGAGATTTACAGCCTCTGGCAGCTTAAGCCATAGCCTCAGGTCATAAAACTCCCTCCCTAAAATAATATTTAACAAATTCTGCCATCCTAGTACAGAGTAAGGCAAAAACACTGTAGGTTTTCTGGTTCCAAAGGACCAACATATTTAGAGTACCACAGTACAATACAGTCACTATGTTGCCTGCATTAGGTCTGGCATGGTGGTTCGGCTTTAAGCTATTGATTTTTCTAGTCACTTAAAAACAATTCAAATAATTTAACTGACCTAATTTAACAAGATTTTTTACCATTTTAGGTTTATGCATGTGTGTGAGTTTGGCAGCATTAGTAGATGTGATTGCTGGCAGATGCAATTCCAACAACTCCCTAGTTGCTTGGAAATGTGCTTTTACCAACAATACCTACTTATTCGAAACATTTTACAAATAGTTTGTTTAATGTCTACATGGATGAACATTTCTCTGCTTTAAAAGTGATGGTCACAAAAACACAGACTTACTAAAGTGCGTTAGATTAGACACAACACTATAAAAAGACATACAGATATTGTAATCTTTTCTTTGCTAAAGATGCGAATTGGTCAAACTCACATAAAGATCTAACGTGGTGTCGGGGAGGTTGGCTGCTGTCACCACTGCTCCCTACGTACGTACTACATATAATTATACTTTTTATTTTATTTATTTATTCGTTCAATTTTAACTTTACACACCTTTTACTTTCATTCTTATTTTTACTTGTCAGTGACTGCATTTTGTACTATGTATGATTATGTATGTAACAAATAGATTTTAATTTTGTATCCTTCTTAAATTCAGCACAGCAACAGCTGACATTTGTTTATAATAAAATGTAGCTTAAAATATAAATTAAGGTTAAATAATATAAGACAAGAAACAAGACATATTACTAGAAATAGGATTTTTTTAAATTCTTAAATTTTTTTTTCACTTTCCCACATTTTAGTTTTTTCCTTAGATGTGTGTTACTAAATAATACATAATAATAAACTATTAATGCCTAATAATAAACTACGGTTTAAATCTTACCACTTCCAAAATGCCCTTGAGCAAGGCCCTTATTCATCTCTGCTCCATTTACACTATATGGGCAAATGAATTCATTTGCCTTAACTCTCATATAAATTTAAGTGACAGCTCATTCCTAATCCATAGGATTCAATGTGACATCAGCCTAGTCTTTGCAGCTGTAACAGCTTTAACTCTTCTGAGAAGGATGTCCACAAGGTTTAGGATTGTGTTTATGGGAGTTGTTGACCATTTTTCCAGAAACTAATTTGTGAGGTCACACACTGATGTCGGATGAAAAGGCTTGGCTCTAATTCATCCCGAAGGTGTTCTATTGGGTTGAGGTCAGGACTCGTTGTGTAAAAGAGCACTCGTTGTGTAAAAGAGGACAGGGCCAGCTACAAACTGTTCCCACAAAGTTGGGAGCATAGAATTGTTCAGAATATGGTATGCTGAATGGTATGCAGAAGCATTCAGAGCTCCTTTCACTAATGGGCCAAGGCCAGCTTCTGAAAAACAACCCCACACCATAATCCCCCCAATTCACCAAACTTTACAATTAGAGGGAACTTAGGACTGAATAAAAAGAGAAACAAAACCAGGACCAGGGTACCCAGAATGCCAAAGTCAGAAACAGGAGAAGCAGTGATCACTGGAACTTGGTAAAGGAACTTGGAAAACATACAAAAAAAGTCTAGCATATTTATCAACACGACTGAAAGACTGCTTCGGTCCTGCAAAGTTTAGCTACAACCCTAATCAAACACACCTGAGCAAGCTAATCAAGGTATACAAGAAACTTACACGCAGCTGTAACACAAGAAACTTACACTTGTATACTGGGTATACAAGAAACTTACACGCAGATGTAACACAAGAAACTTACACGAAGACTAAACACTTTCGGGATAAACTGGAATGCCAACTGCACCCCAAACATTCTTACCTGACATAAGTGTCTGATCTCACTAATTCAGTTACTGCGGAATGTGAGATATTATTGAAAATAAATTTGGAATTAGATATTTGTAGTTGCATGTGTTTCTGATGCTCAAGTGACCAAAAACTTTTTGTTTCCACCATTTGGCATTAGGCATTGCATTAAAAAAAATAACAAAATCAATACCTAATCAGTCATTCATTCATCGTCTATAGCTGCTTATCCCCTTACTTGAGGTCACAGGGTCTGCTGGAGCCTATCCTAGTCCACATAGGGCGAGAGGCAGGGGGACACTTTGGACAGTTGAAAAATCCCTTGTCCGGGAATTGAATTCAGGACCTTCTTGGAAGGCAATCGTCCTAGCCAATACCTCATCCTGCCACTCACATAATTAATTAAACTTAAACAAAAACTTATGGAGATCATTAGTAAATCAACCAATCACAATACAGGGGGAAGCAGGTAACAAACACTTGAAACAATAGAATAACAAGAAGTATCTACACTCAAATTCACATGGTTGCTTTAGAATATTCTGACATGGTAACGTCCTACATATATCCCTGACACTTACCAGCGTATTATTGAACAAAGATGATAAGATAGTTAGAAAGAGCTATTTTCATCGGGTTTTGAGTTTAGATTTATTCATAAACATTATTTTATAGTGTTACGCCTCTTCTACATTATCCTCAAAAATAAGACACTGATTGCTGGATCCACTGTAAAGCTTTATTAATCGTCCACATTAAAAATCCTCTTCACAAGGAATAAAAGCAGTTTTGTTACTGTGTAGGATCGATAATATCCTTAATAAAGTTTAGCTACAGTTTATCACTCCAAAGCTCAGTGCTGAGATTTTGCTTTAATAGAGTTAAGATAGTGAGTGTGCCAGCTTGTCTGAAATGTCAAGGAGAGGAAGATCAGCGGTTAGCAATGCAGGGTATAGTTATACCCAAATAAAAGCAAAGAGTCACGTTGAATAAGAGAATAGATTCATGCTTCATTTTCAGCTCCTTGTCTAGGCACGTAACAGACTTTTCATATTATTACTGCGGAAATGCTGAAGTATGATTCAACTTTGAAGAAAATACTGGTTAAAAAAAATGGAGGAATAAACTTTTATGTACACACACACACACGCACACTGATCTTGATGAGGTTTAAATTCACTCCATACAATTTAAGTTCCAGTGAACTTATTTTGATTTAGCGAGTTAAAATAGATTTGAGACGTTTACTTCCCACCTCACCTTCTTTTCGTCCCCATCCTGCAGCAGCTGCATGTGGCTGCGCTGCTGGCCCTGGTTTTTGTTCAGGGTAGCGCTGCGGTGTTCCAGCAGGTCTGGAGGAGGAGATACACTGCGGCCCTGTGGATCCACCCATGTGTACACGTGATTTGTGACATAACCGCCCGGGATGCGGCCCATGGAGCGCACTGACATGCACAGCTTCTTATGGCCCTTCAACACCTGCAAGGGAAAATCACAGGGTCGGTGTAAAGTTGTTCTTGCATAATTTGCACTGTAGTTACATACCACTTTAGTGAGTCGTTATTGATCATTTACAGCAGGGGTCACCAGACCTTACCTTACACCTGGCTACAAGTTTCAAGTATACATAGCAAGACTTTGATTAGCTAGCTATGGTTGGATGGTTGGATAGGGGTTGGACACTCTGCAGGACACCGGCCCTCCAGAAAAAAGTTTGCTGACCTTGGCTTTACACCAACAGACCACAATGCCTTTAAAATGCTGACAGCTGCGACTACAATTGCATACTTAAGTAGGTACCACATTTATCTATCCATCCATCCATCCATCCATTTATCTATCCATCCATCCATTTTTAATTATGGTGATGATGACCATCCCATTGAAGGGCCACATACAGAGAAATATCTTATACATTATTATTATTATTATTATTATGCATTTTGCTTAAATATAACATTGGCAGTAAAATAAAAAAACAACAATCAATCTATTTTCTAAATGCTTTCACTAAAGCAATTTCAGCTATTAGATTTTATTGATATCTATATTTCTCTTCACCCGTTTCTTCTCGAAGCCCACACGCAGCTCTCGTCTCCTAAGGCAGGCTAAGAGATTGAGGAAGGAAGGGCTGTGATGAACTGAAAGCTCCTCTGTGCTGCGGCTCATTGACCTCTGAAAGCTTGCAATGGTTGCTATCATTTTGCAGATCAAATGTAGTCTCCAGTCTCACCGCGTGACACTGCAAATCCTGCAGAGTGTGAAATGATTCTATACTAATACACATGCGTGCAATGATACCGCTCTGTAACAGCTTACTGTGCACTGATGACTAACAGACGTCACTCTACATCAGGGCTGAGCGCTAACTGTTAAGTAATTGAATCATGTGATTCATTTCCCACCCCGAGGAACTGCTAATCACACAGTGTGATGCCTTGAATCCTGCAGATAGATCCACGTCAGTTTAGCTAACGCTCACACATCAGAAATTAGGGGAAAATGCAATCTCAGCTTTATATATATATATATATATATATATATAAATGTAAGTTTTGGCTGGTCTGCTTATTTCAAAAACTGCACTTGGGATTTTTTCACATGCAAAAGTTTCTAGAGTTTACTCTGAAGGATGCAAAAAGACTATTTTCTATAGACTATTAATCTAGCTACCTATCTGTTTATTCATCTAGTTGATCCAGTGTAGTGTATAGTATAGTCTAGTCTCTCTGCCTGTCTGTCAGGCTGTCTCTATTTATCTGTGGTGGCTCAAACAATTAGGAGTGGACCAAAGCTATGATCAGATGCTGTATTTCGGCCCCATCACTGCCAAACTGCAATGGTTGGACGTCTGTGCAAGACGTTTATTCTCATATTCGGCTCTGAACTATAGGTGACCCTGTGCTTTGTAAAGAATTACATTAGGTTTAAATTCAAGGACCCCCAGCCAGCATTCCACTGCTTTACCCTAAGATACTCGCTTTTGGATAAGTGTTTCTGCTACTGGCCATATATAACATTTTTTTTTCTACTGAATGAGAGTGTGCTGGTTTCTCCCAAATTATCCCACATCCTCCTGTACATAAATTGCATTGCCATCCAATCATGCAATCGGATGCTCCTGGAATATTTGCATCCTGGAATATCCTCTGTGTAATAAAACACTGTGTGCTCGTAAATGAATAAAGAAAGTAGGTGGGGGTTAAAGCTAGATTTCCCTCGAGAAACAGTTAAACGGTACAAATGGCTCTGGAGTGAATAATACTAAATAAAATGCAGCATGACAGAAATGATGTTAACATGATCCCTATTGAAAGTGCTGAGGGCTACAGTTCTTGAGTGTGTGTCAGAAAAAAAAATGCAGAACGTATCGAATAAAAAAAGAATCTATAACACCGTGTCATTACAAGAAAATAAGTGCTTGGAGGGAAGAGAACAGATTATATGACTAGGGACATGCACACACTCTCACACACACACACACAAAAAATGGTTTAATTTTATTTTAATTTTATTGTTAAAGTTTAATATTGTTCAATATTCAAAATTTAAAATGTAGATTTTAAATGCAACATCATATTGAGTTTTGTTTATACAATTGTCAATAATTAAAATTTCCACTATACAAATTCAAAATGTTTTGTTAAGCTTAATAAATTGGAAAGTTGAACAAAGCACTTAACCCCCAATTGCTCATTTGTAAGTCACTCTGGATAGGGGCGTCTTATATATAAGGTTTGGGGGGCATGAGTTCCAGCAGGTTGTTGCTACAGAATAGCCATCGCTGTGCGATCTGCTCAGAGCAACACGTTTAAATGTAAATGAGTAAATGAGATGCTGCATAATTTTAAATATAAATGGAGCTGTGATGGACACCTGAAACCTCCTAGGATAATTAGTGAGCAGTGAAGCTGCTGAAGTGTCTGTCTGTCTGTCTGTCTATCTATCTATCTATCTATCTATCTATCCAGCAAAACATTGCAAAGGCAAGCAATAAAGTTCATTGAAGGTTCTACTTTCAGAGGTAGAAATTAGAAAAATCTGATTTGAAATGTCCTCTGAAATTAATTAACAAAAATGGATTTTAAATTGGCCCTGCGATGGACTGGCGACCTGTCCAGGGTGCTCCCCCTGCCTCTCGCCCGATGTGTGCTGGGATAGGCTCCAGCAGACCTCTGTGACCCCGAGTTCCGGAATAAGCTGTTAAAGATGATGAATGAATCAAACTATACCTGAGCTTAAAAATATATTCATTCATTTATTCAATCATTCATCTTCTATACCCACGTATTCCTGTATGGGTCACAGAGGTCTGCTGGGACCTATTCCAGCACACATAGGGTAAAAGGCAAGGGTACACCTTGAACAGATCGCCAGTCCATCACAGGGCCCTTATAAATATGTGGTTTGAGATAATTATTAACATTTAGATAAGAAACAAAGTGAAATTAGTGCCTGTGTTTATTTGAACTTAGGTGCCCATAGCAGGATTGTCTAGTGGCACACTTAAATCATTTCAGTTAACCAATTGCCTACTTGTATCTTGTATCTGCTGATAGTGGTGGTGGTGTTGAGGGGGGAGGGGTAACCACCACGTCTTTAGTGGATAACCATGGTCTCCTGATAGGCAGTTGAATAATTAAAACGCACCATCAACACATCAATCGCCAAGAAGCTGATTATATACACTATATAGCCAAATTTACTGCTCACCTGTCTTGACTTGCATATAAACTTAAGTGACATCCTATTCCTAGTCTATAGGTTTTAATATAATGTCAGTCCACCCGTTGGAGCTATAACAGCTTCTGGGTGTGTTTATAGGAATTTTTGAATATTCTTACAAGAGCGCATTTGTGATGATCAAGAAGGCCTGGCTATCAGTCACAGCTCTAATTCATCCCAAAGGTGTTCTATCAGTTTTAGGTCAGGACTCTGTGCAGGCCAGTTAAGTTCATTCACACCAGACTCTGTCATCCATGTCTTTATAGACCTTGCCTGGTGCACTGGTGCACAGAAGCCCAGCTTCTGAAAAATAACCACCCCGCTCCGCACAGTGCAATCAGACAAGTATCGTTCTCCTGCCAACAGCCAAACCCAGACTTGTCCATCAGATTGCCAGGTAGAGAAGTGTGATTCGTCACTCCAGAGAATGCGTCTCTACTGCTCTAATGTCCAGTGGTGGTGTGCTTTACACCACTGCATCTGACGCTTTGCATTGCACTGTTAATAAATGCCCTGTATGAATCTTCTTGGCCAATGAAACCCCTTCCATGATGCTTTCTATCCACTGTTCTTGAGCTTATCTGAAGGCCAAATTAAGTTTAGAGGTCTGTAGTGATTGGCTCTCCAGAAAGTTGGTAAACTATAGGCCATTGTTATGTGGCCTAAGTTGCTGTCGTTTCCAAACATTTCCACTGTCTTTTAATACAGCTGACAGTTGACTGTGGAATATTAGGAAGCGAGAAAATTTTTGTGAATACTTTTGGTAATGTAATGTATTTATAAATGTGTGTGCAGTCGATCACTCTGATTACATTAGGAAAACTGGCTATGGATCAATGGATCATGGCCATGGATCAAAGCACCATCCCCTCCAACTTCAACCTGTGCACCATGACAGGTCATTATCAGCTTGCAAAAAGCCACACAGAACTAACTGCAGATATGACCTTTAATTAACTTTTAAAAGAAAGTTATAGGAAGTATCTATTTTAGCAAGTATTTTCCTTGTTACTAGCTTAGTATAAAAATACAAAAAGTCAAAATTTGTAATCACCATATTCATATGTGTTTTTAAACATCTCATTTCAGATTTAATCTTCATTTTGTTGTTAAATTAAGTTGGACTATTTAAAAAATTTCATTACAATTTGTAGTTTGAATGTAATATCTGGTTTCATTGTTTCGTTGGTATTAGTAAGATCCAACACTAACATCAGGTAAAAAGGTCTAGACTGTAGTTGGTGTTTCAGTTATGCTCAGAGTCATTGTCATCGTGTAACAATGTTGGAGTACATACTAAACATTATAGACACTTGTGTGCTTCCATATGAGTAGAAAACATTTTGGAGAGGAACCACATATGAATTTGATGAGGACTGTATAATACCCTAAAGTTGTGACATAGTAGTCAGTATGGTCAGCTCACATCAAGAAGGGTTTGATTCCCAGGCAAGAGGTCTTTCGTTGTGGAGTTTGCATTGCATGCTCATAGGATTATGTGGTTGTTGCCCTACAATGAACTGGCGACCTGTCCAGGCTGTACCCCTGCCTTTCACCCTATGTGTGCTGGGATGCGCTCCAGCAGACCTCTGTGACCCTATGTTAGGGATGCGGCAGGTATAGAAAATTAATTAGTAAAAAAAAGATTAAACAGCCTAAAGTAAAGATGCCCAAAATATTGTAAGTTAATGTAAGTTAATGTAGATCTTTCGTTAAAATATTGGTTAACTAGTAAAAATGAATAGCTGTCAAACCACCTACTATATTTAGAGAGCCTTTGAAGATGGTATTAAAAGCATAGCTATAAACTTCTGATGTATGCAAGAACATGGTTATGATTCACACTCCTCCTCCAAGGATCGCACTTCGTTTTCATGCGGACCGTGTATGGCATCTCATTTGTGTAACCTTTTGACGTCCTTCACAGTTTCATTGTCCATATCAAAAATTTCCTTCACTGCATAACAAGACCCAAACTGCTTAACATTACCCAGAGTGACGATAACCACGTTCTGCCTGCTTTTAGAAAATGTTATTATTTTTTAAAATCTAAATTAAACAAAAATAAAATAAATTGAAACAATGGGTAATAACAGTTTACATGAACCATGCTTTCAAAGTCAAGGCTAGTTTGCAAAGGCGTCTTTGTTTGCAAAAAAGACGCATCGGCAGTAAGAGTGATTATGGCACTGCCGGTTCACACTGCTGCTTAGTGTATTAGACAGACTTGCCCTTTCCCCCCATCAGTACTCTTGGTGTTGCATTCCGTCTTCCATCGCTCAGTTTTATCGATAAATTATTCATACGCAGTCACACAGACACAGGATAATATGGGGATAGAGCGCAGAGAAAGACATACATGAGGAAAAAAGGGAGAGAGAGTGTAACAAATATCTTGTCTAAGTAATAACAGTCATATGTAGTCATATGCTTAGTAGTTCTCTTTTCTTTTATTTGGACATTTTTTCTCCCCTATCATCTGATCTTCTATTTATTCAAACCATTATACGATATCTTACGTTTGTTACTTTTGTCCATTACATTTATTTACAAAAGCATAAATCACTACTTTTGTATAATACATTGTTTTCTCCTTTTTTTTGGTTCCGCACCTATCCTGCAGTGCCCAAGATCTTTGCATAAGCACTCTTTTTCTTTCCTGCATGTCAGTGAAGCAGAGTGGTTGTCAAAAATGTCTGCCTCCATTCCATAAAACATACCGAGTATGCCTTATGACTGGATGCTGGTTTGGAGAACCTGTGACAACCTTTTACAATGCCTTATGACTGGATGCTGATTTGGAGAACCAGTGACAACCTTTTACAAAGGCTTTTGCAGCACATTGTTGAATACTACTGTATTTTGTGTGTTTTGGATAAATTATCATCAGGAGTGCTAATTGCAAGATTAGCACTTAATTGTATACATGTAATTAGCTTAGTGTCTTTTAAATGTAAATATAATTTTGGTCATGTAGTGTATGAAGACGGAAGTAGCTTAAATGGTTTGGCTCTGGATTGTTAATGGGATCATTGAGGTTTTTTTTTAAGTAGGCTGTATATTAATTCAACCTGTGCTTCCTAAGTCGGGGTATGGAGAAAAAAGAATTTCACTGTGCAGTTATGTATATGCGACCAAAAAAGATGTGGCTATAAAATGTTCCGAGAGGTATTCAAATGTATTAAAAAGACCTAAAATTAAAAAGATAAGGCTGTTATTAGTGTATTTAACAATGGACTATAGCGTTTCTCTTAGCAACATCCACTGCTGGGTTTCTAAATGCAGCACTGAAAGCATAACCCTCACAATATAACATTTACTAGTGGAAGGAAAATAATGCCCTTCCAATAGTATTTAATGAATCGTGTAAAGACCTGCCGTAGAACAATTCTACCAGCATAGATCATTCGATTATAGCGTAGATTCTTCTTCTTCAAAATATAAACAGAAATCCAATATTTTATATTTTAAAAATACCCAATAACGAGGAAGAACACATGAAAGAAGAGTCGCATGTACAGCAAATGGAACTCAAACGTCTGGCTTATGATGTCACAACATGCCACCAATCTTTTGGTCATACATCTATAAGACATACTGTAGAAAAGAGTAAAAAGAGTAAAGACATGCAAGGTATTTTTATTCATAAGGAATTTTTGGTTTTAACGGGTTATAATAAGGGTGGCCCTGTGGCTGACTCTGGTACGAACAATTTCTAAAGCGCCTCAGTACTTTATTTACTTTTTTAACCCAGAGGTTAAAAATGAACTCTACATCAGCTTAAGATCAGAAGTGACAGGATGCTCCAATAACCTGGAGTGGGTCTACAGTAAATCTGTTGTAGTGCAGACAACAGTGTCAAATGGTTTTCAGGGTTTCGGGGGCACATGTGTTTCTATCTCTGATATTAGTTCTGCTGAAAAATAATACTAATCTGTGCTGTGTGCTGATGTTTGACCCCAGCTGTGTGTAATCTACATTTTGCTGCCTGAACCAAATGATTTAACAAAAGAAAAAAATGACTGCAGTTTCTTTTGTTAACACTTAATTGTGTTGATGGTTATATTTAAATTGACTAAATAACAGCTAATAAAAAATGCTAGATTTAGTTAAAAAACAAAACAGAACTGCTTGCTGTACTTATAAAAAATTTGGTGCTGCAGTCTGTCACTCTGTGTCTTTCTTTCACTTTCTTCCTCTCAGACTGTCTTTCTTCTTCTCTTTTCTCTCTGTCCTTCTCTCTTTACCCCCCCCACCCATTAAT
>JAOTQW010000016.1:1329375-1339642 GCA_026260075.1 Sisor rabdophorus
CGATGGTGAGCGCGAGAGACGACTTGACGCCGGCACAGCGGAAGAGTCCGTGACACTTACTTACTCCGGTTGAAAGTGTTAAATAATTGCAGTTGGATTCAATGATCAGAGTTAGACAGCTTTAATGACCTAACAGTGGAAATAATATGCTGATTAAGGTAGTCAAACTTGTGCATTCTTGTGCTAGACAATCCTAAAGCTCTTTAATAGATGTCTGCTTTACACAATTCCTACTTCCATCTCTCTTTGAAGAAGAAGAAAACCAGTTGCAAATAGCATTGCCTAAGGCAATTAAAGGACTGTACAAGATAAAATCCAGACCCCTACAAAAGCTTTAGCAAGGCTTAGTGGTTAAAAAAAGTTGTCTGAGATAGGCAGGTGCATATCAAACCCATATGTAATTTTACAGTGAATAAAGACAAAAGACAGTTGCCAGCTTGATATTTTACACACATTCTCGTTTTGGCACTTGTATGTAGCATGTTAACAATAAATGCCTTTTCTTTCGGAGTGTAAAATAAACTACTGAATATTGAACCAGGCATTAGACAGAACATTAGATACATTTTTATACACAGCCAATACCAAAACTTGCACATGTATTCATATAAGAGCAATTTATAACTCTCTTATGATTCAACACAGTGCTAACAAATGCCATTAACAGCAGGAACATTTTACTTAAACTAAATGCATAATGAATGGTTTTACCAGCAACATAGTTATAGTGGAAAGACTAAAGCTACTATGAAAATAAATTCACAAGACTAGCTTTCATTTCAATCTCCACATTAATATAAAATGGATAATTTTCAGAAGAAAGGAGAGGAACTAATGCTTCTGTTCGTTATCTGTGCTCCATTTTCTGACAAAAAATATGTGCCTATCTCCTTTCTAAGTATTATGTTACTGTAATTAGTCAGGAAAGCTAGCGATGACAATTATCTTCCAAGAAAATTCGACTTCAGTGTGCAAAACTGGACTTTACTGTGACCTCCTACCAACAGCAGGCATATTATTTGTCGTTAAATATTAATATGTAATAATAGTTGCTTATTATTTCACATTTGCCCAAACTGTTCTTACTGGAGCAGCCGTTAAGCTAAACCATGGTCTAACAGAACCCACATTTCCTTACATCTCATGTGAAAAATTATGTGAGGTTTGTGTGTATTCAGTTTAAGGACCTGAAATAAAGAAGATTAAAATTAAAATTTCATGAAGATGAAATGAACATGAGATTAGAATGAGAAAAGAATATGAAAATTGGCAGTAGATCAAAGATGAAGAGTTTGTGTAAATGAGACACAGTCTTCATACTGTATAACTTTTTGACTTACTGAAAATACACTGAAAGGTCTTACTAAAATACACTGAAAGGTCTACTTTACACTACTGATCTGTGCAAAATGCCCAGCAGAATCCATCAGTACGATTAAAATCAGTACACAGTCTAGACAAACTAACTTTTGTAAAACAAAAACAAAAGGGCAAATAGTCACAAACAAGTCAAAGATAAGCACTGGTTACACTAATAATACAGTATTGCATATCTGTGTATTATTTGCAGTCCAGCAAATGTAACCTGTGGAGGAGGAAATAAACTGGTTAGGGTTCCCTCTGGTGGTTGGAGGATTGCCTTGATGGCTGAACCCTTACATGCCATACATTATATTTATTTATTATTAAATTGAGCCCCTTTTAATGGCATTAAAGGGTTCATCTATCTACACACCCCTGCAAAGTACTAGCACCGGTGACTCCTTGCATAAAAATTTAATAAAAAAGAATCATTATTGGGGTTTAGATTAGGTGAAATAGTGATTATTTAAAAATTTAAAAATAGTAAAACTTTAAATATAACATCAAAACCTTTTTGCTGTCAAGCTTTAAATTCTTAAAAAATATGAATACAGTAAAACTTTGTCTCTCTAGCAATCCATAAAGCATTTAATGACTTTAAATTTGAAGGGGCTGTTACAGTTAAAGATCTATAGATCTACAGCAAGTCAACGCATGCTTCAGCCAAAAACACAAATTATAATAATGCATTGATGTAAACTGCTCTAGATGAAACAATCCATGAATTATTGTAGAGCTGAACAGAGTTAATTACACAGTAATTTTCGGTCAGCCGTCTTTAACAGGTGTGCTGTAAAGAATCCATCAGGCTTAATGTACTGATGGGAAAGGGAAAGGTTATCAATATAGATTGTTACCCTCTTTAAATGTAAGATAAAGTAAGTCCTTTGCAATATACATTTCACAACCATGAATGTTTTACACAGGTCTTTTTTATAACAGAGGTCCATTGTAACCTGTATTCTGTATGTATTTCTGCTGATCCTTTGGGAACACACAATAGCTCTAAATCTCTAACTACCTAAATTTTTTTGAAAGTTTTTTTTAAACCATATTCAAGACATTTACTGACCATAACTCCAAAGTTAGAGTAAAATTGTCATACCTGTTCATCAAACATGTGGGCTGTCTGGAGTAGGTCTAGTAATAACAGTATACCTTGATATAATAGGTAAGTACAATGTCATCACAGTAAAAACATCACAACCTGTTTCCCTGCAGTCTCACCTGAAACCTACATACATAATAAATATTTTTTTTATGATCATTGACCATTGACTAAAAAAATATTATGCTGTGGTTATATTGGACTTTACTGTATGTCCTGGCAGGCCATATATGCTTGTAAAAAGAGTGTTCTACATCAGATGAGAAAACCAGCTTGAGCACTGAGCAGACCTCTGGGGAAAGATGTTATAAAGTAAAAAGAAAAAAAGGGCTGAAATGTACTAGGCAATCTGAACACAACTGCTAAAGCTGTAAAAAAAAGTCCAGTGAGGGGAAAACTTTTTATTAGTTTTTATTTTAGCAAAAAACTGCAATTGCTAACTAATTATATTAAAATCATCTCTCTTGTCACCTAATCTGGCAAAAGACAAATGTGCAAATGTTTCTTATAACAGTGTAAACAATTAATGAACTACACAATATGGCTTGCCATTGTCTTGCTAAAATAAGCAAGGTCATCACTGAAAGGAGAAATGTTACTTGGATGACAGCATCTTTGGCTTTTTGTGGGATTTTGAAGCATCAGTGATGCCATATCTTGGGCACGAACACACCCTATACATAACAGATTATAGTTTTCGAACTTTGTTAACATACCCCATCCCTATCTGTGAGTAAATGAGCCTATTTAAAATTATGATGCTCACATGTTTTCAAATAACTTTTTCACCTGTGGAAAGTTTCAAACAAGTGACTTTGGCACATCCCCTAACTTCCATAGTCTTTTGTTACCACTGTCCTGACAATTTTAGAATGTGTTGCAGACATCAAATTCAACAAGCTTGATAAATTCAATAGAACAAAGATGCAAATCAAATATTGGTTTTTGGAGATTCAGTTATAGAAACTGCATAAAAGTCAACCATAAAATCACGCTGGTCTTCACCATATACATTTAGCGAAATGAAACTTGTTAAAGCTGCAAAAGTGATTATTTGCGTCTGAATGTTTTAAACGTGATTAAAGTATCTACACACTAGCAGGCTTTAGGACAATGTGCAAATGATTAACATTTACTCAATTATTACATTTGGTATTTAATCCACAAATCACATGCCTTCTGTAGTGCAGTCAACTATAATCCCGAACTAACTTTACACATCCTTTAATTTTAGATATACAAATTGCAAAGTCGCTTCTAAAACAATATATTGTCTGACCCTATTTTCTATACGTTGTTGGTGGCAGATTTTGTTAATTCTGATGTTTTATCAATTCTATTATTACAGCTTATATATAAACTAGGACATTAGATAAGTCATAATTTTTTACAATATGAAAGGAGTCTTTAACATTAGATTGTTACAATTTCTTGTTTTCATCCAACTTTTTGTGCCATGCTAATCAGATTACTAGGTCATCATTTAGGTATGAGATCTGATGAACACCAGCTGCTGTGTCTGAGCAGTAAAGCTATGTTTTCTTGGGCACGTTTCAGATGACTAAAACCCTGTTAAATCCAAGACCAGAACACTGAAAAGTTACCTGCAATGGGTAGGCTCAGTCATGTCATTCAAAAAGCCAGTCTAAGGGCATGACAACATTATAACTGCCCGGACAAGGCCATTACAAGCCCAATAAAAACACTTTCACATTTTATGGCGTTTACCCTGTGGCGCATATGCTCCAGCAAAACTGACCTTTTCAACTTTCTTGAGAACAAATAAATGTCTGCATATGAGCAGACGGATCTTCATAAGAAACATTTACGAACTAAATGTTGATTAACTATATTTCTGCTTTAGTTAGTGGTACTGAACACCAAGAAGTAAAATTGCCAAATGACATTAGCTCATGAGTAAAACAGATTTATTTGGCCAGGAATGTTATGACTGCATTATGATCTTAATTACTAAAATAACACATTACTGCCTACATAAAATCATATGTGAGCAGATCATTTAATTATCCAGAATACTCATTGACTAGAGCAAATAAATCTGCAGGATGCTAACTAAGTCATTTAAACTAAAGCCGACAGCAATGTTTACTTAAGCATCTTTTCATTTTGCAGAAGACACCACACTATTAACTGATAAATTACACAATTCTCAAATAGCTCATAACATGTAACCACATTGTAAGGAGTTACATAAGTAAATTTTAATTAAAACTATAGGTGCCTTTTGTTAAAACTAATTTTCTTGTTATATGATATAGCCTGCAGGGTGACACAAAGGTAGAAAGTACAGCACCGCATGCAGAAACATAATTTTCAACAAAAGCTAGCAATATATTTTTCCACCAGTGCTGTTTCTGAAAATTATTTTATGACGCAAGTAAATGAAATATATGTTGCAAAGCACCAATAACTCAATTATTTGATAAAGAAAAGAATGTGACAACCACGTTGACCGAAAACGCAACACATAACCCCGATGTTCAGTCAGTCACTCCAATTGACGACAGTAAGGGTCACGTTCTGGGAGCCCGATATAACTCAGAATATTTGAAGAGGCCAATGAAATTGGTTCAGCATAATTTGCATAATCAGTCACACCTGAACTACATAGTATAAACAGACAGGTCGCGAATATGCTCACCGTTCTGATTTTCAGACATGAATCAGTGATTTCTGACAGCAGCTTGCAGCAGCAGTGGCTGGATTATTCACGGAACAGCAACGCAGTATCCTAGACAAAAGTAACGATTCAGAAATGACCTTTTTTCGTTACTCGAGCAGCATCAGCCCGATCAGGAAATATGGCTTTTCGACCAAGTATTCCTGGGTGTGGCCGGTGCATTCGATGACTGACATGAGCTCTGCTCTCTTTGCATAAGTTCTGTAATTAGAGACTGATGACTTTACTGAGCAGAACCTCTCAACGGCCGGACATTAGTCAGAGTTTGATGCCAAGATGGCAGCCAAAGCCATAGGGTTGCAGTGGTGTCCAACGTCGAGGATGGATAATTGGTTTGAGGAATACAGTCGTAACATTAAACCACACCTGCCCCCAGTTCCTTCTTTCCTGGAAGTACATAAGGTTTGTTTAAATTGTGGAATCGAGAATTGGTTTGTGGCTATAGACCTGAAAGACATTACTTTTATATCTCGATCCTCCCAAAGCACAGACCGTTCCTAGTTTGCCTTTAACGGTAAGGCATATCATTCATGCTGTTCCTGTCCCTGCCGGTCTTTAAGAAGCTTGCAGAAGCCACCCTGGCCATTAGCTTACTCACAAGAGGTTGTAATTGCACATAGGCGCATGATGCTCCACCACCTTGCTCGTTTGGGGCTTCAGGTTAACCGGAAAAAGAGCCTCTTCATGCAGTTGATTTCTTTTCTGGGCATTTACTGGCTTTACAATCTGGTACCAAAGCATAGTCGTTACAACGCTACATCATGACACAGGGTTGTGTGCAACAGGCAGGCAGCTGTGGGGTGTGTTCCGGCCCTCTGCTGCATTGGAATATCAACTGGCCAAAGTTGCAGGCAGTGTAGTTCAACCTGAAGAGGTCTTGGTCCATGAATTAGCACAAGCACATCTTGATCTATTCAAACAACACTGTGGTGATTGCATAAATTAACATCAGGGCAGTGTATGCTCCAGAAGCATGACACAACTTATTATTATTGTTAGTGGTTAGCACAGTCACTTCACAGCAAGAAGGCCCCAGGTTCCATTACCAGGTACTTAGTTTTTTCGAAAACAAAGTACATTAGGTTAATTGGTGATTCTAAATTTCCTATAGGAGTGAGTGTGAGTGTGTGGCGGTTCGTCTACATATGGCCCTGTGATTGACTGGAGATCTGTCCAGGGTGTACCCCTGCCTTTCGCCCTTGGCGCTGGAATAGGCTCCATCAGACCCCCGTGACCCTGAGTTAAAAAATAAGTGGGTATAAAAGATGATTGCATGAATGAATATTATATATTTTAGTTAGCATATAACTTGCTTATTTATTTAAAATAATGATATATTATCAAATATCTTCTGTGATTAATAGTAATCAATAAATGTCTATAAAATTGAGACATGTCGATTCAATGTACTCTGAATTCAGTTGCTAGCCCTTTAAAATAACTGCAAATTTCTCTATTACGCCCTATTACCATTGTTTTTAATATTAAAATGCAGAAGATCTGTGTAGTAATGAATATTTCTACTCATGACTATCTAGTGTGACCTAAATCCCAGATGAATAAAATGTGGCACTTAGGAACAATATTTAAGCTTGTCGTATTCAGGCTTTTAAATGTACAGTAAAATGTTATTTGACTATGATGTAAATCAACATATTATTATAAATCACAGGAATTTATTAAAATAAATATCTAAGTTCTGTTTGACCATGATGTCAACAGGCTAACGTTATGGTAGGAAAGGGCCGCGCAGGTCAACATTCTCGAGTGTGTGCCAGAAGAAACAGGTTCATTGTGAACTTTGAACAGTCCAAGCGTGTTTAACAACCTCACAAAAACATGATGTCATCTGGCATGGAATACTTGCAGGAGTGATGGGGTCATTATACCAGTCACAGCTGCGTCTGTTTTTTCTTTTAAGATGAATTACAATAGTAATTATAGTTTAAGTTTTTTTTAATGGGATGACTGGTACTGAATCAATAGTCCTAGTGCTAAGTGTATAAATTCTACAACAGGTCTGCCCTTAGTGAGGTGCCAGCAGCCAGGCACTAACTCTACTACTAATCCAGTCTGAGTGTTTTTGTACATGTTTTACTTTTTTCAAATATCTAAAAGTTGGAAACCTGGAACTGACACCAATACCAAACCCTGACATACAGAATACTCTAGTTGCTGCAATGCTGTTCCGGCTAACAGAAACAATTTGACCCCACTATGTTATTACAGCCATTTGTACAGAATTTACAAGCTCTGCATGCTACAGCAGGTATAGCTGGGATTTAGATAGGACATATATTTGCATTTAACGCAAAGTTTGTTTGATTATAGACTAATTTTGACAGTATTGTTAACACATTGTTTAAACTGAGTTTATTATATATCAACTTTCATGGTCAGTTTTTAATTGAAGGATCTGATTGCACAAGGTTAGAATTAGCCCAAGTCTTAAATTCAAGCCAAAAATGTGTCTGTCTAATAGTAAGTTTTCCCTTGAACTATATACAGTTACAAGGTCCTAGCCTATTTTGCTGTACAATGATCTTCAATGGTCTTTTTGGAATGAGCTGCCTTACTTGACAAAACTGAGGTCACAGGGCCCTGTTTGAGCCATTCTGTTCATTCATTCTATCTGAGGCCACCAGATAGTTCTAGATCAGATACATGATGTCATCATGCTGTGTAATTACCTGAAACCGCTTAATAGTTGCTGTTTCCTCAATGATTCCAAGATGTCCAGACCCTAAGGTGGTTAAGCATCTATCATTACAGCTTATTCTATCAGGCTTGCAAGTTGAAGCATGTTTCTTGTGTACTGGATTTTTAGCAAACAAATTGCTTTATATGTGTACGTGAATGCCTATGTAAGTATTGTATGAAATAGGACAAGATAAATTAAGTTGAACTGAAGTCAAAAAGAACTAAAAGGAACATAATTGAAAAAGCAATAGTAATCAGTTGGGTGGGTGTAAGGTTACTTTCCTCCAACCACCAGAGGGCACCCTCACCACAATTCTGATCAGTTTGCGCCACTCCAGGGTCATAGGTCATGTATTGTATATTTAAGCTTAGCATTTCTGCAAAGTATTGTTTGCGTTGCCTACATACTAAGCATTCATGTCCATGCTCTTATTCATGTTCATCGGCTTTTACCTATTTCTCTTTGTACAGATTATTCTCTGCCCTTGTGTTTTTGGATTGTTTGCCTAATTTCGATATCTTGATTTTTGTGTACCAACCCCTGCCTGTATTTGGGATTAAAAGTTTGTCTGTTCGATTTATGCAATAAACCTCAACTTCGCATAATGGATTCTACTCAGATGTTATCATTACAGTGGGTGTACAACAGCAAGCCTCTAGATGACCTTAGAGACATTTTGGTTTCTGTTTTGAATCCCTGTTGTAGGGCGGCGCGCTGGCATAGTGGTTAGCACGGTCGCCTCACAACAAGAAGGTCCTGGGTGCGAATCCCAGGCACGGGGTCTTTCTGTGTGGAGTTTGCATGTTCTCCCCGCGCTTGCGTAGGTTGCCTCTGGGTACTCCGGTTTCCTCCCACGGTCCAAAAACATGTGCATTAGGTTGTTTGGTGACTGTAAATTGCCCATAGAAGTGAATGTGTGAGTGTGTGCGTGTGTGTGTGGCCCTGCAATGGATTGGTGACCTGTCCAGGGTGAACCCCTGCCTCTCGCCATTGTGTGCTGGGATAGGCTCCAGCAGACCCCCCGTGACCCCGGAGTCGGGAATAAGCGGGTATAGAAGATGAATCCCTGTTGTAAGATGTATCCTTTAAATAAAATAAAGACTTTTTTTAAAGTATTAACTCACTATAATAAAATCATTACAAGCTACCACAATTATTCACATTTGAAAAGTTCTTAATTGTAAATGCTGTTTATCCTTATTTGTAAATGCTTAATGAGTAGTCTTCACAACATTTAAAATGTAAAATAAATCATGTTGGAAGTTTTTTCTCTTTATAATAGAATTTTAAATTAGATTTGTGCCTAAAACTTTTCAAAAACAATTAAACTAAATTTTGAACAAGAAAAATGTTCTAAAAAATTTTTTATTAAAAAAGGAACTCGACTTCTTTGATTAGCTAGTGGCAGATCTGTGGCAGATCTGTGGCTAGTGGCAGATCTGTTCTAGTCATTTATCGTATGCAACGTTTTTCTGGAGATCGGGCTAAGAGGGAAGATAATGACCCTCTTCTAAAAGCTTATGTCATATACTACAAGACAGCCAACACAGACTAGAGCGCTTCATTATTTAGAGCAATCCTAACTTGTTCTTAAATCATAAATTCGATGATAAATTGTACTATTTGCATATAAATTGTACTATTTGCATAAAAAAATGTAATCCTCAGCTCTCCAATGATTAAATATCTGTATTGCAATATACTATAACAGATATAACATATAGACTGACACAGAGCTAGACAGTAAGATGTCATATATGGTTACTGTGGAATAAATTGTTAGTCGTAATAGATGTTTATTCCATGTATACTGCAGCATGTAAATAAGTGGGCGTGGCTAACCACTATGCAAAATGCGTAAGTCTTAGCCAGATGCAAGGAAAATTCTGGGAGTTTCTATATGTTCATATCAAAGATGTTTCCCTGTTATTGTAACACTAGAATGGAAAAGCAGATTGTTAAAACCCAAACCGGCAACAAAGTGATAAACGGTGGTGAGCAAGGAAAAATATACTGTGAACAAGAGATGACTACATGAACTAAGAAACAGAGGGAGCTGACGTTGGAACAAGGATCATAGGAAGCAAGTTCGAAAAAGCTGTTTATGTAAGAGCATGTTGAAAGAAAATTTAGAAATTAAGCAAAGGGGTTTAGCGTATCTTAAGAGTTCAGATTAATGCTGATGATGGTGGAAGGATAGGGTAGGATCTTTGTGTACTGTGACAATTATTCATTCTTTCATTCATTTATCTTCTATACCTGCTTATTTCTAACTATCCCAGCGAGATAGGGCGAGAGGCAGGGGTACATCCCGAACAGCTTCCCAATCCATCGCAGGGCCACACACACACACACACACTACGCACAGAAAGATCCCTTGCCCGGGAATCGAACC